>PVJX010021646.1:0-31617 GCA_004027295.1 Dolichotis patagonum | reverse complement strand
TAATCAAACCAGAGTGGGTATCTTAGTGAATCTTGTCATCTTCAGTGTAGTTGCCTATACTCTTAGACTTGATGCTATCCATCATAACAGATTTAAATAAAATCAGTCAATACAGAGTAGCAATCTAACAAACCAGATTCAAATAAGATCAGTCATAATAAGACAGTATAAGTTATAAAGGGCTTCAGATTAAGTTGATAGGAAAATTAGGGGTGATTACCATAATATGTCCTCTTATTTTTGGGATAGCTGACCATGTCCTCAAGTCTAGTGTAAGTAGACAAACTGGAACAGCACGTAATCCATCCAAGCAGAGTGATGAGAATAATGTAAATTTTAAATCTTGTTACCCCATTAACAATATCCTCTGCCTCCCTTTTTTAGACAATTCCTCCCCTTTCACTACCATAGGGTGCACTGCTTGTTTTGAGTCCCACTGCCTCCTTATATAGAGCATCTCAATGGACCCTATCTCCTGATCTACTCTGCCTGTGTTTCTCTCTGTTAGTATTTCGAGGCCCTCTATACTAGAGATTATAGCCAATCTTCTCTGCCTCATTTCTGCTATTCTATTTTCCTGCCATTGATAGTCTATTTTTCTCTTCCACTTCACTGTCTGCCTCATTCACTGAGGCATCTCTGCCACTGTTCCTGAAATGCTCGTATTCTTGTTCTCTCTCCCTAGAATGTCCTTCAGTATTTTTTGTAGGGTTGGACCGGTGGACACAAATTCTCCTAGTTCCTCTTTGTCATGGAATCATCTTGTTTCTCCATTAATTTCTAGAGAGAGTTTTGCAGGACACATCAATCTGGGCTGGAGATTGTTCTCCTTCAGCGCTTGAATTACTTTACTCCAAGCTCTTCTTGCCCTGATGGTCTGTGTCAAGAAGTCTGTTGTGATTTTGATGGGTTTTCCTTTATAGGTGATCTGTTTATTTTCTCTGATGGCTTTTAATATTCTGTTCTTATATTGAATTTCTGGGATCTTGATTATTATGTGTCTGGGTGTAGCTCTGTTTGGGTTGTAGGTGGCTGGAGTTCTGTATGCTTCATACCTCTGCATATCATTTCTTTTTTCTATGCTTGGGAAATTTTCTTTAATAATTTCTGTGAATAGCTTTTGTAATTCCTCTGATTTGATTTCTGCTTCTTCATTCACATACTTTATTCTTAAATTATAGATCCTCTTGTCATCTTCCAGTCTTTGTATCTTTACTGCCTGCTCCCTTGTTATTTTTAAGAGATCTTCCCTTTCATGACCCCACATTGCAAGCCTGTGTTCAATTTTTAGTAGTCTATCTTTGGTTTCTTTCAAGCAGTTTTGCCAGCTTTCTATCTCGTCTTTAGTTTCCTGATAATCTCTTTGAATCTGTTTCATGAATTCTAGCTTTTTCCTGAATTCTTCATTAAATTTTTCTCTCCATGTGTTCCTCCATTCTTCTGTCTGTGTCTTCTTGAGAGGTGCCCAGCCTTCTTTTATTAATCTACTTATCTCTTGTTTAATTTGAATTAATATTTCAGTTTTGGTCCTGCATACAAGGTCCTGAAGATATCTCTTTATGTCCACTAACACCGTGTTTGATGTTGAATTTTTGCTGCCCTCAATCTCTTTTGTATTTACCTCTCCTGGATCAATGTTCTCAGGGTTGGGGGCTGGGAGTGTTTTCTTATTTCTCCCTTTCGTCATGTTGTTGGTTCCTTCCATACAAGTGTATAGTGTAATTCCCAGACCCTTTTATTGTTGGTTAAGGCTCCTCTAGAGGGTGCAGGCTAGGAGCTTTAGCCCCCTTCAATAGGTTATCAGAGATTAGAGTTCACCCATGGGCAGTGTGCGCTAGCTCCTCCCTTCCGGGCCAGTCAACCTTTGCAGGCCTTCACTGCATCAGTGTGCACTGATCTCAGGGGCGTGGCCTAGTCCAAGCAGATTCCACTAATCTGCTCGGCGAGGGGAGCAACCAGCTGAAGCCACTCCCTTATGGAGTTAGGGCTGTCTTGCCCAAATCCAACATGTCGTCCAGTCGGTTTCCCCTTTCCCGTGGGAGGGTCTTATTCCTATCACTCACCATGTCCCCGAGAACTGCTGGGCTCCCCTACCTCCGATTTCAGCGCGGCTATGGTGGGAATTCACGGTGCCTCTGGGTGGGTCGCGTGCAGGGCCGGTCCGGGCAAGCTGCATGCAGGGCTGTTCAGCTCCGCACTCCAGCAGCTCAAGCCAGTCGCTTCAGCGTGGATCGCTTGTTCAGGTCGGGCAGCAATTCAGGCGGCTCGAGGAGGGCGCCGTGCTTGCTGATCTTATCTTCACTAATAGTAGCCCCGGGACCTCATATTCGAGCGGTCTTTTGCACTTTAGTTTCTTCGTGGGTTGTGAGAGTCCATCTCTCTCTGTTTGGGTCTCTCCAGGGTGTTTTATTCTGGCATTTGAGCTGTCTCTCTCAGAGAGGGTCTCTCTCCTGCTACCTACCAGTCCACCATCTTGTCTTCTGTTGTTAGTAAGTTTTAATTATGTTTTCAATTTCATTAACTGATATTGGGGTATTCAGAAGTTTTATATATTCTTGATCAAGTTTTGGTAATTCATATGTTTTGAAATCTGTCCATTTCTTCTATGTTTTCAATTCTATGAGAGTAAAAGTTTTCAAAGCATGTATTGATGATCTTCTCTATTTCCACAGGATCTGTAGTGATTTAACTCTTTTTCATTACTTATTGCATGAATTTGAGTTTTTTCTTTCCTTTTTTTGATAAGGTTGGCTAGAGGTGTATCAATTTTATTGATTCTTTCAAAGAACCAACTTTTCATTAATTCTTTGTATTGTTTTCTTAGTCTCCACTGCATTAATTTCTGCTCTGACATTTATAATTTTCTCCCTTGGGCTTTATGCTTGATTTGTTTTTCTTTTTCTTAAAGTTTGAAGTGCAGCATTAAGTTGTTTATTTGCTTCTGTTTTAAGTTGTTAAGTTGCTTCTGTCCTGATATAAGAATTCACTGCTGTAAAATTTCCCCTGAAGACTGCTTTCATTATGTCCAAAAGGTTCTGTAAGTTGTATTTGCATTTTTGTTTTGTTGTATATGTTGTTTAATTTTTTCTGTAATTTCCTCTGTGACCCACTAGTTGTTAAGTAGAGTGCTGTTTAATTTCCATGTGTTTATGATACTTTTGTGGTTTCTTTTGTCATTAATTTCCAATTTCATTGCACTATGATCAGATAATATACATGGGAAAATTTCAGTACGTGGTTTCTTTTGTCATTAATTTCCAATTTCATTGCACTATGATCAGATAATATACATGGGAAAATTTCAGTACGTTTACATTTACTTAAGCATGTTCTATGGGCTAACATATGGTCTATTTTAGAGAACATCTCATGTGCAGCTGACAAGAATGTATATTCTGATTCTAGGTGAAACACTCTGCACACATCTACTAAGTTCATTTGTTCACAAATTTGATTAAATTCTTTTATTTCTTTGCTGATTTTTTATCTGTCTCTTTATGGCAATGGGGTGTTAAAGTCCTCCTTTATATAATTGTGTTTATTGCTTAATTTATTTTTCATGTCTATTAATATTTGTCTTAGTTGGGTGCTCTCATATTTGGACACTTATATATTTATGATTGTTATCTTTTCTTCTTAAAGTTTCCCCTAACAAGTCTGTAGTGACTTTCTTTATCTCTTTTGATTATTATTGGTTTGAAATTCACATTGTCTTCAAACAGAGTAGCTACCTCTGCTTTTTTTGGGTTCCTGTTGCATGGAGTATTATTTTCATCATTTGACTTTCAGTCCATTAATTTTCTTTTAAATTAAATGTTTTTTCTGTATACATTGGGTTGTTGGATTTTATTTCTTGACCCTCTCTGTCAGTCTGTTTTTTTGATTGGTGAATTTAGGTCATTTACATGAATGCTTATAACTGATATGTACTGGCTTATCCTTGTCATGTTATTGTTCTGCTGTTGGTTGTGTACTTCCCACCTCTGTTTAATTGCTTGTCCTGCTTGTTGGTTTCTTTCTGTCATTGTTGTTGGAATTGTGGTCATTTTTATCTCTTTCCAGAATGTCTTTCAGTACTCTTTGGTTGGGTGCTCATGAAGTCATTCAGTTTTTCTTTGTCGTGGAAGTATCTGCTTTCTCCATTGATTTTGAAAGATAGTTTTGCCAGGTACATCAATGTAGGTTGAAAATTGTTTTCTTTCAGTTCTTAAAATACTTTACTCCATGCTTTTCTTGACTTGATGATTTGTGTTGAAAAGTGTGCCATGATTCTGATATTCTTTGCTTTATAGATGATCTATTTCTTTTCTCTAGCAGCTTTCAATATTCTCTTTTTGTGCTGAATTTCTGGGATTTTGATTATTATATGTCTGGGTGTACATACATTTTGATTATGACTAATTTAAGTTCTATATGCCTCACTTATTATGTCAGGTTCTTTTCCCATACTTTGGAAATTTTCTATTGTTATTTCTGTAAATAGACTTTTTATGTCATTTGTTTTGTCTCCTTTTTTGTTGACACCTATCAATCTTATATTGTTTCTCTTTGCATCATTTTAAAGCTGTTGACTTATTTCCTGATTCATTGTTGTTTTTCACATATTTTTTCTTTTCATAATCACTAGCCATAATCTTGTCTTCAAGATCTGAGAGTCTGTCTTCAATTTCATTTATGTGTTTTTGCCAGCTTTCAATGGAATTTTTGATTTCTTGGATATCTCCTTGAATCTGTTTCATGTATTCTAATTGTTTCCTGTATTGTTCAAGGTTTCCAGCACTTTCTTATGCTCCTCTTTTTTTTTTAACTATATCTTCTTTGGATATACTCAACAATTCTTTCCTTACGTTTATCATTTCTGTTTTTACCTGAGAGATTATTTCTGATTTGATTTCCTTTACAAATTCTTGAAGCTTCAAGTTTTTTACTTCCATTGTTATCATTTCAGAAATTTTAGGAGTGTGATTTCCACTTTAAACCATGTCTATGTCTCCTGTACTTGATCTGGATAGACTAGAACTTTGAGAATGCATTTTGTTCTTTTGTTTTTGTAGTTTCCTGTGTTCCTCTGAATCAGCTGAATGTCAAATGCTAGTTGGTCCCTGTGCTGGCGACCCACAGTGGGCCTTACTGAGTGTTGCTGATGGTGTGAGGCCCTGGGTGCAGACTTCTGGTCCCTGTGGGCTTCAGATATGATTCTCAGGTGTGAGTGATTCACTGAGTATAGTTTCCCAGTCCCTATGGTTCCTGGTTGTGGGTGGGTCACTGAGTACAGCTTCTCAGTCCTTATGGGCCTCACCATGGGATCCTGGATGGCTGTAGGTCACTGGGCACAGACTCCTTGTCCCCATGTGCCTCAGAGATGGTTCCTGGGTATGGATGGGATTCTGGGATTCCAGTCCCTGTAGGCCTTGCTGAGGGTTGCCAGATGATGGCACATTGCTGGGTGCAGACTCCCAATCCCTGTGGCCTCAGAGAACGTTTCCAGGTGTGAATGGATCATTAGGCACAGAATACGAATCCTCACCAAGAGTTCCCAAATAACCAAGGTGGCTGGTTGCAGAATCCAAGTCCCAGCAGAGCTCAGAGATTATTCCTAGATGACTGCAGGTCTCTGGGTGTGGACTCTTAGTCCCTGCAGGTCTCATTGAGGGTTCCCAGATGACTGTGGGTCACTGGGCACAGACTGCCAATGCCTGTGGCATTAGAGATTCCAGGTGGGTTGATGGGACAGCTACAATAGATAATAAAAATGAAAAAAAATGTTGTTTCACATAAGTTAATAGCCTGGGCAGGACTAGAACTGACCTCAGGAATAACAAAAATCAAGAAATCAAACATTCAAATGAACTCTTTCTCTGTCTTTACTCTTCTTTGTGTTGACTTCATTTTTTTCTACCATGGAATGACTTCCTCTCTGAGCCAGAGAGTAGGGCCACAAGGTTAATATGCTTTCAGATTTTAATAGCTAATGAATAAGACCTTGTTGTAAGTAAAGGCTTTACTTGTACTTGTAACAAGTAAGCCTCACTACAGCTTTGTGCAATTGATCCAACTGTTTGATGTGTTTGCAAATGAGGAAATTGAGACACAGGTATCTGCCTACCCAAAGCCCCCAGCTACAAACAGACTTAAATTTAGGAATTATGTTCTAGGGTTAGTGCCTTTATAACAGCATATTATGCTTCTTGGGTAAGTTTTAAAGTTAGTTAATTACATTAAATTGAGAAAAAAATTGTTATACAGTTTAGATGGAATTTGAATCACTAGCTTCAGCTAGATTATGCTTGGAGAATTAAAACTTTTGATTCTGTCTAGGCTCTCCCAGCCTGCCTTCTTCTCCCTGCACATACTGTTCACTGTACTCTAGGGCTCATCAGTGTGCACACTTATTTTCTCTCTTTATTTTTGGAAACTTTGATGGATCTCTGCTTAGTCACTGTGAAACATCCTTTTTACTTTTGAGGCTTTTCCCTGAATCATCTTTTTGTCTTTTAGATTGGTGCCTAAATAAGGAATTAGATGAGGCTTCTTACGTAGAATACCTGCCATTATGTTTCGTATTTCACTTTCAGATATAAAAGAAACGATTAATAGAGCCAATTTCCTAAAAATAGAAGGAAGTATGTTGGACTGTGACAGTCAACCTTTAGTGATGGCATGTCGGGATGAAAGGGACAAGTTACATCCAAAGAGCTGGATTATTTCCAAGTAGTCTTATGTAACGCTTGTACTACAAGCTGTTTGTATGTTGTTTCTTTGTTTTAGCCTTTTAGAGCTTCATCTTAAATTATTTTCAATAATGCATTTGTAGAAATGTAGATAGCAGTTCACTTGGCAAAACACTCTTGCAAGAGCATGATAAACAAAGACACAGAAATTGGAGGTTGGAAAGAAACAAAAACTAATTGATTCTTACAAAAATTCTGAAGAATTGGAGACCATATCTATAAATGGAAAACTCTTCTTACTTTGTGACTGCTGGGGATGGAGCATTCTACTTTAGAATGTTCTACTTTTTTTATAGTCCAGTCTATTAGTGTGCCAGATTGCATTTGGTTTCCTTATAAAATAAATGGCTCAAAATTATTTTATGGGATTCATAAATATAAGTGCACAAAATGGAAACTTTAAATTGATGACTGAATATGCAATTCAGTACACTGTAATTCCTTCAGTACTTATCAGGGATATAGATGCTCACATCTTGTCTGAGAATTACCTATAAATCAAAAACAGAAGCCAAGGCTAAAAAGTAGGCTGAAGATGTTGAGAAACCTAAGAGAGCTGAGTAGCAGCAGGAAATGCATGAGGACTTGAACTTAGTAGCAAAAGTTTCTTTCTCTGTAGACCCTGGTGGTAGCTGCTGGGTTAGAAGATGTAGATGAGTAGGAGCTAGACATTAGCTCAGGACAGTAGGTTGTTTGAGTGCTTCTTTTTGCAACCTAAGCAGACAGACTTAAAATAACTTTTCATTGTAAGAATTATACAACAACATAAAAGAGAGTTTGGAAAAATAATTGTACAAATTTGTTGATATACAACTAGATGCCTTTCAATTTTTTTATTTCTGTGTCCTGGTCAGCTACAAGATCATTCTATAACCTGGAGACAGTCCCTGTCAGGATAATCACCATGATGATGTTGGAGATGATAATGATGATGATGATGATGATGATGATGATCATGACAACTTATTGAGTATTTATTAGCTGTCAAGCAGTGTTCAGTGTCACTAAAATCTCATATTATTTCATTTCATTGTGTTAACAACTCTATAAGATTGATATTAATTAATATTTATATTTTATATAAGGACATAAAGACACAGAGATTAGCTTTCCCAAGATTTTACTTTGGAATATAATGAAGAACGTGGGCAATCTGATAACAGAGTAAGTGTTCTTAAACCTTATTGTGATGCCTTATATAAACTAAACCCCAGGGACACTTGAGAGTAGTGTGACACAGGATGAGTTTCCAGAGTACCTGAGGCAAGTCTTGGCCAACCAGGTACCTATCCCATTTTTCTCTGCTTTCAACTCTTTCCACATTTGCTTTACCTATAGAGGCAATTTTCCTAAACCTCATTCAATTCTAACAATTGTGAAAATCCAATAGTAAAATTAGGTTCTGATGGGAAATCTGAACATAGGCTGGTATGAGATGATAGGACATTTGTTCATTATCTTAGAGATGATAAATATGTGAAAAAACACTTTAGTTTTTCTGGATGCCTATTGAAGGATGTAAGGACTATGGTCATGATATAGGGGAATTTCTTTAATTAAAAGAAAATAGCTCAAGAAACTATGGTAAAGTGATAATTACTAAGGCTAGATGATCAGTATATGGGGCTTTACTATAGTGTTTTATTTGCTTTAGAATGTATTCTGAATTTTTATAATAAAAGAAAATACAATATTCATATAACATAACATATAATAATTTTCCTAATTCTGATACTCTCATACTTTTGCAGTTTTTGTAGCAACAGACGATACATGGTTTCTTATATGCACCATCTGTGAGCAGTATTTTTTTTGCTGAACACACTTCTGCCCATAATGAATAAAATGTGTGAGGGATATTTCTTTGACCACAGCAGCAGATCACAAAATTTTGTGCAAAACTATACCCAATAATTGATGATTTGCAAATATACAAACGTTCACCTGACTCTGACACTTCAAAGCTTGCAGACTTGAGATAAAAATTCTATGGGCTCTAGGCCTTTTCTGGAAAAGGGACTAGAATGGTATCTATTTTACATGCAGTTGTTAGGAAGCAGGAGATAATACATTCAAATTGCTCAGCTCATTGCCTGAAACACAGTGCACACCCAGCACTCATTAAATATTTTTTATCAGTGATCACAATAAGAAAAATGTACTTCATTTTACAGGGAACTCCCACATTTAGTCAGCACAAAATCACCACTTAGCAAGGCACAATTTCATAGTACAGTTCAGTTTTCAAATTTCTTATCTTAAACAGAAACATGGTATGTACGGATCTTTCTCTCAAACCAAATGCAAGTTGTTTTCCTTTCCACTACAATATTAATTCCCTTGATTAGAGAGTAAGAAGGCCATTGGACAATTCCTGCACTGTGAATAGGCAAGCACAAAAGGGATGACAAGCTAGGTTTATTGAGCAAGCATTGCCCATTCCAGACTGATGACACAGCTTTGGGTTAAAAGAGTGAAGACAGCGAAAGTGTTGCGCTGAAATTTCAAAGTATAGTTGGCCAAGTTCATTAAAACCCAGACTTCTAGATTTGGGGAACTGCCCTCCACTGAGGACATTCATTTTAGAGGTTGCCTTGAAGTCAACTGAAAAGGATCCTGGAGAAAGCTTGCCTTTCATATGCCCACCCCCAACCTCGGTAAAGCAGGATACAAAGCTTTCATCTTCTCATCTCCCAGCTTAGGTCCCATTTCAATCTGTGGTGTACTGTTAGCGAGCTTTGTTTTGGTTTCTCTGGGAGGCCTGCCAACTCTTGCCCCAGACAAGGTCTGAAATGATGAGATTGGAAGTTCTGAGACAGTGTTGCATTTCGTTTTCTTCCCCAACCTTTTCTTTGTTTAGCTCTTTGTCCTGTGCTGACTTACATCTTCTCTCCCTTAGGTAGTGTCATAAAATTTCCAGGTGACAGAATCAAATGCTTTGAGGTTATGCAAACCCAGCTACCCATTAAAGGACTCTCTTTGTACCAATCATGCCCCTGCTTATAATCAAATTTGACTTGCACACACTTCATGAAAGGGAGCTCACTACCACACTGAGTGCTGATTTTATTTTTAAAATTTAGAAAGTTCTTCCTTATGATTCTAGCATTATTACTACTTTTAGTTCCAACAAGTGAAGTTGCAGAGCATGTTTATGTAATAGGTGGCTTTTATATTCCTTTCTCTCTCACCTACCTTCTTTTCAGATTTTTCTACTTTCCCATTTTCTGAACATTGAGGAGAAACTAACTTGTGGATCTGTAGGTGGTCATAAAAACACATGGGCTTTGCAGAATTCGCTCATTCATTAAGAAAATAATTGCCATATAAACTGGGTTCTGAGGGGATATAACCCACACAGATGCTGTCCTCATAGAATTTACAGCCTAGCGAGAAATACAGACTTAAAGATAATCACACGAAGACAACAAGGACACTGTTTCTAGGTAGTGGTCACAGAATGGTTTCTGAGAAAGAAATACTCGTTCTAAGACATGAAAAGTTAAGAATTTGCCTGGCAAGAAAGTGCTTATGGAGTAGGTAGGTATGGGAGGAGAAGACGCGTTTGAGACTGATGAAGCAGTGTGTGTAGTGATGTTGCAGTGGAGAGGAACTGAATACACTAAAGGCATTGTGATGAGATCAGTACAATTAGATTTTGAGCAAAGGGGAGTATTAGGGAGAGGCAGGGTCTTTCAGGGCACTGGACTAATTATAAATAAGGGAGAATTGTAAGCTGAGAAGTCACAAATTTCCAGATGTTTTACTATTGTGGTCGCTTGTTTCTACATAGACTTCAGTTACTCACCATTCTACTTCAGATGTGGTACCGAGCATTAGTCACAAACTCCAGACAGGACCGGGGAGTCCAGAGTAAGCTGGACCACCACTGCCTTTGTTCTGGATATTAGATAGCTGTCTCCTAATAACGTGCTTCCATGGACGGTCAGTTTCTCACTCTACATTGTGTCATATAGACTTTCTGGTCAACTAAACTAGCACCTAATTTGAGTTGGAGCTTTGATCTTAGATGGACTAAGGTAGACCACAAAGAAGTTTCTGGTCAAACTGAGATGTCCACAATTAAGTTTCTTTTTTCTTATTTCATCTCATCCATCCTCTATAATTAAGGAGTTTCCCTTTCATTCTAGTTTTTCCTCTTTTGTTATATAATTTTTTTTAATGATTAAAGTTGGAAAAGTATAACAAAGTAAGCAAAACTAATAATTCAAACAAATAAAGCTAACCACTGTTGTATCTGTTATTTATATAAATTTCTGTTCCCTCTCTCTCTTTCTCTCTCTCTTATCCACCTCCCTCTTCCTGCTAGGAACTGAACCCAGGGCCTTAGCATTGAGGTGCACCCCTGAAGTGCACTTTCTTTCAATTTTTTATTTTGACACAGGGTCTTGCTAAGTTGCCCACATTGAAATTGAACTTGCAGTACTCCTGTCTCAGCCTCCCAGAGTTCTGGGGTTACAGGCATGTACCACTATGCCTGGTTTGGAATATGTTTTTCTATGGTTGAGATTACACTATAAAGTATTTTTATAGCTATTAGTACTGGATCATAAGAATCTATTTTCAAATGCCATCAAATAATCTTATGTGTTTTTTGTGTCATGACATTTAAATCTCTTGGCTTTTATTTTATAAAGAAAACTTCAAAGAACACCTTAATTTTCAATATTTGCTTGTATTTAAGACTATTTCTTCAGTGTAAAACTCTGAAAACACATTTAAATCTTGTTTGATACATATTTATAAATTTCTTTACAAAACTGCTTCACTAGGGCCAGGGATTTAGCTCAGTGGCTTAAGCGCCTGCCTGGTAAACGCGAGGTCATGAGTTCAATCTCTGGTACAAAAAACAAAAGCAAAAAAAACCCAAAAAAACCCTGCTTCACTAATTTAGTTTTATATTTTCATCTACATTGTGTACTCTAAAAAAAATAAAAATTAATCATACTGCTTAAGTAAATACAAATACACTGTTGGCTTAAATTTCAGTTTTAGTTACTGCAATGTTAAATACTTGAAAATAGTTTAAGCCACTTCTATTTCTTTTTGTGTAAACTGTCAGTTCTTGTCTTTTTCCTATGCATGGTGATCTGAATGATTTTTTCTAAATGCATGTAACCTCTTTTAGGGATCATGAATTTGAAACATAATTTGTCATAAGTATTATAAGTATTTACCTCAATCTATTTGAATATTTTAATTTTGTTATATTTTAAAAATAGAGATAAATCTTAAAACTTCAGTCTTAACTATGCATGTACTGTTTGACTGCTACTATACTGAAAAATACAGCTTTTCTAGCTTGATTTGCTTTCTCTTTCAGTTTGACACAAGCTTTGAAAAACAGAAAAGAAAAGAAAAAAGCTTTCATGGACTTCCTATAAATAAATCTTATGTAAGTCCTTTTCAATGCAGTTAGAAGTCAGGAAGAGTCTTATTTCTTAATAAAATGAAATAAAAGTAAAAAGTAATTGGAAGTATAGGTTGGGGCCTGTAAAGACTAAGGTCCACAATTTGCCTTAATATTTTATAGTGTGTGTGTGTGTGTGTGTGTGTGAGTATTTCACTAATGAGAATGCTAGAAAGGAAATTAATAAGATTCACGTAATACTTTTCTGTTGCATGGTAACTTCTCAGCCACCGTGGAGTGATATAGACTTGTTATTTGTTATAACTTCTATTTAAATTCTAAAATTAACTAATGCTTCTTAGCAAAGACTTCAGAGCAAAATAGCTTTAGTCTTATTCTCTCACCGTAAAATGGGGATTATGGTGCCCTCCTTGTAGTGCTCTCGCCAGATAGCTGACAGCAAGTGTAGAGTCTGTGCTAGCTCCAGCACACAAGGGATCCTGTGGAATTTCAGACTGTACTGTACCTCAGCCCCTGGATTCAGGCCATGAAAAACTGTAGATCCTTAAAAAGAGCAAGTATGCTGCTTAGTGCAGGCATCAAATGGTGACGTTAATGTTAATAGCATGCCAAACTCATGTCTGAATGGGAAAAAAAATGTATGCCAGTTAAAATTTTGCATATTATGTATTTATTCAATAATTATTCTTGAGAATCAAATAGATAGTTCATATTGTGAAAGTTATTGGTCCTAAACAGGAGAATAAAACTTTTTGCATTGATACACTCAGCGAGTGAACACTCTGAGAGATATTTAACTTAATTTTATTGCTGAATCTAGCTCTCTGTGTTGTAATGCTCCAACCTAAATTTTCCTGGAAACAAGGTACAATCGTACTGACCACAGCACTGAGGAATAAGTAGGACCAATTACAAATGTGCTATGTGATAATCCATAAGAAGCAGAGATATTAGTAAATTCATTCATTAATACAAATAACATAGAGATCGGCATTCTTAGCACACACCACAATGCTATTTGATGACTGCAGGGATGATGTATGTGTAATGATGATGAGATACTACAGAAAAGAAAATTCCAGCAAGCACAAGCCATTTGCCCCTGAAGAACTGCTGATGCATCTTTCTCAAATGGGGAAGATTACAGACCACTGTGTTGTCTGTGGAATATTTAATTATCTGGATTTAACACTACTTTTCTGGGTAAGTAAAATTAACTTTTGTGGATTTGTTTTAATGGTCTTATGATTCAGTCTTATGATAAGAGAGAAAAAATAAAGGAAAAACAGAAAAAGGAAGAGAGAAAAAGACAAAGAAGAAAAAAACCTTAGGATAATACAGGTTTTAATTAATTAGGTTGTTTTCCAGATCTTCTGCAAGATACTCCATCAATGCACCAGCAGTTTGGTTTTTGTCTCAAGACAGGCTTATGGGAAGTTTTAAAAAGGAACCCCCAAAGTGACAGAAATCTCTCTTGGCATTTGTGAACATTGGCAACACGGAGCATTTTATTGTTGGATAATTGTCATTTTATAAGTAAAAGCAAAAATAAACTCTTGCAAAAATATCACCAACAATACCGATTACCTTAAGGTAATGACCACTACTTATTTGGGGCATTGAGACAGAAGTCAGTATCATTTTCTATCCCCACCCTTTCCAGTCACTGTGTGCCTTTTAACACATACACATTTCAAAGTAATATTTACTCAGTTTAAGCTTATAATGTGTAAATGCAATGGCTTGGTACAGTTAGAATTCAGCTCTGTTGTTATATTTTGAGGGAAAACCATATCAAATTATCAGTTTTGAAATTCAAAACTGATTTTAACATGTTCTAAAGTATAGCTGGAATTTGATTCCTATGAACATTTTGCTTGTTACAGTTACTAAATATCTTTTGTAGAACTTTTTGCCCTTTGTTTCTTTAGTTTTCCTTTTATTCTGAAAAGTATAAAAAGGAATGCCAACTATTCTGCCCTTTAATTCACATTTTCTCTCCCTGACAATTTGAATTATGATACTGACAGGTGTTTTTAAGTATAAAGAGTAAAAATGAAGTGAAGAATAGGAAAAGTTAAAAAATTTGAAGAAACTAAATTACAGGTAGTATTATTTACCTAATACTGCTACAATGATAGTTCTCATAATGCTTAGAGGTTTGGTTTTGTTTTGCTTTTTGCTTTTGCTATACTTTATGTTCTAGAATGTTACAGCGAGTGAATCTAAGTACACTTTTGATGAGAACAGATACTACACTTGATCTTGGCCGAAAGACCGAGAAGTGATAAATACGTCTTTGAGCTAATGAATCATTTTGGTTCTTTCTTACTGTATTATTAAATTTTCTGTAGTTCTCCAGATAATACAGGAATATATTTTATTAATGTATTTAGAGTGACTGTATATGTGTGTGTATGTGCGTGGTAGAGAGATGGAGAGAGATAAAGGGAGAGACCATCAGAAGAGCTTGCCTTTATAGCGTTTTGATTAATAAAGAGTAAACACTTCATTTGAACACAATTTTGCTACTGACCTACAGAAACAGTTTTTTGAGCTGTTTGAATTAGTAACAACTTACCTGAAAGTAGGCAAATAAAAAGTAAAATAAAAGCAAGGTCTCCCTCTGAAACAATTATTTAGAGCACACAATTTTGTACATTTCCTTGTTGTCATTATTTTCGTTTATACTAGATTTAACATTTATTAACTCTATTTTTTTTGCTGTTCCTTGGACTACATTTCACCTGGATATAGTGAGACTTTCTAAACCATTCAGATAAGTGTGAAATTAGAATGCTCACTGTAAATTTAAAAGCACACTGAATTGGTCTGTATTCTTTGGGGTGTGGATAAACATTCAGGTTTGTTCTCCACAACTTTGGATATGCCTGTGTCTGTTTGTGTTTGTGCTATACCTAATGAGGTAGTGTGAGTGGTGTGTGTGTGTGTGAGTGTGTGTATGTGTGTGTATGATGTCAGTATTTGTTCTCCCCAAAGGGGTTTCACTCTGCATGCACAATTAGAAGATAGCTTTTAGTTAGGGAAAACTATAGACCAGTGACTACTTGTAAACTGTTAGCCTATTATACAAAGTAAATTGGACTTTCCCAGGAGCCTCCTAGTATGCTGGACTTTAAAAAGAAAGACAAATAATAAGCATGAATGTTACAACAGCAAGACAGAGCCATTAAGATGTTTTCCTAGGGCCAGGGATTTAGCTTAGCAGTGTAAGTGCCTGCCTGGCAAGTGCAAGGTCGTGAGTTCCATCACTGGTACAAAAAAAATATTTTCCTGTTTCACATATTTTTCATTGAGTTTGTAATTAACTCCATTTTATTTTATAATCATAAAGTTTTCTTAACTTCACCCGGACTTGTCTCTCCCTTTCCTGTGGCCAAAGTGTGCCTTGGAGCCTCAAGCAGGAAGACAAATTCTAGACATGTGAAATAAAAAGAATAGTTTCTTCTGGGTTCGTGCATAAATATAGTTAAAAATAAACAGTTGAACACGTTCACAAAATCTGAGCCAAAAATAAATAATGAAAAGAACACATGCAACATAACAGTAAGTTATGTGCACACACACACACACGCACACACACACACACACACACACACACACAATCATTGGGTGTCTAGAGCATGGTTGATTACTTTCTTACCATGAAAATCATGCTGGCATTTATTTTGTGAAAACCATATCCTATGCAGATTGGATACTTTTATGACAAATGTTAGCATTTATTCATAAATCACAGGGTGCATTTTGACCCAAGTAGCATGCAGCGAACTTGTAGATTCATTTTCTAATTTTATAGGAATTGTTACATTGTCAGTAATAATTGAGTGTTGATAGTACATTGCAACTGAGAATTGATCTCTGTATAAAATCCATAAGCACATCTACTCTTCAGCAGATGTTATAAAACACTGATTGAAACTTCACACTCTCAGTGTAGACTGTTAAAATCCTGGCTCTGCTCTGAGGCCATGGGCTCCTGAGAAATTTACTTTGTCAGTTTCTTCATCTGTAGACCAGTTACATCAGCCTACTTTCCAGAGTTGCTGCATGAATTAAATAAGGGAATGAATACATAAAAGATGCTTAAAGCTGTGCCTGGCTCATAGAGATATCCAAGAGACATTAATTACTGTTATTGATCAAGCAATCCTTGCAATGCTTAGGAACTCAAACTGGATTTTGCTTCTCTGGAGGGAAATAATAACTGGGTATTACTGTAGTGTCTAATTTTTTAACTTACCCACATCTTAGTAGTCTGCAAATCACAATCTGGCCCAAATAAGACTGTGGTTCTTAGTATTATGGAAAAAATAAATTTCAGTTGGTTGATTGAGGAGACAGTTATCCTTGTATGTTGTATGGTTTGTAATAGCCATTCCAGATCTGGTCATGCACTTGCTTGACTAGCTTGCTCCTCTGTAGTTCTTTGCAAATTTCTTGTTTTTTTAAAAATGGAGCTTTAATCACATAACTCATAAATTGATTAGACTCTTGGCACTTGCGTTCTCCTCTTGTTGCCTGCTTTGTCTATCTGCCATCACTGTGATTGCAGGCTCATTCTGTGCCTTGTATTTGGCTTCTCAAGATGACTCCAACCCTTCTACATGCTCAGACCTTGGATGCTTACTTTGTCTTTTTCATCCTTGCCTGACCTTGTGCCAGTTTTTTTTCGTAAGCTGATGGTGGAAAGGGGTCTGAGAACACATTGGTTTAGGAGCTTAATCTTGAAAGAGAATGATGCAGCAATGATTCACACATTTTAACGTACACCAGAATCACTTGAAGGGGGTATGTGTTTAAAATGAAGATTTCTGAAAACTTTTCCCAGAAATTCTGATTAGTTAACTTTTGAACAGGGTTGATGAATCTGCCTTTTATCCAAATTGCTAGATGATTCTGATGTGGGTTGTCCAAGAACATAAATGTAAAAGATAGTTAACTTCATCAATTTTTTGCCCTTTTGAATATATAATCAGTTGTATTATTTTCTTCTATCTTTTCTTTTATCCTGAATAGCCAAGGCCTAAAATTTTATGCCTTAAATTAATTTACAACCAAGAGGAGAATTTGCACGGAAATAACATTTTCCTTAGGGTTAAATTTTTTTCTTAACTTTGTATTCTTACAAAAAGAAGTTAGGAAGCTAATGATCAAGGTTTTTATTTTCAATGTCTTTTTTTTCCAATTCAAAGACAGAAAAGTGCCCTTTCCCCCAAACTATTCTATATTTTTTACGAGGTGTCTGTAACTTATTCCTTTAGAAGAATATACAATCAGAAGATTTGGGAAAAAATCATTTTCTAAGCTTTTATTTTTCAATTTCTCGCTCCATTTTTTTTTCTCTCTCTCATTTAAGCACCCACATGCCTGGATTCAAGCATCATGTCACCACGACTAACCTCAAGCCAGAGGCTAGGAGAGAATAAAGGAGCTTTCTTTGCTGAGCAAGGCTGAGTAATGTGGCAGTTTCACCTTCCCTGGGGCTCAGCCACTGTAGCTCAGCCAACCCTGGCCTGTTCTGGAGGTGGTTCAGCACCGGCCTCCTGCCTGCGTGACCTGATTGCACTATATTGTGTCTGTGAAGGATTTAAAGTACACTGGCAACAGTGAATCCATTCTTCCTTCTTGGTTTCTCTGGCTTGGTAGGTCTTCCATTCCATAGCACAGTTGTATGTGGAGTGTCTAACTTGATAGAGGGTGGCTTTGCGCTTGAAAAGGGAAGATAGTGTCTCTGCTATTTAAGAGGCCAACCACTACACAGGAAGCCAGAAAAATAAATAGCTACAATGTAATGTCAGTTGCTTCATATTTGAGGATGCATTAAAAGCACAGAAAAGCTGTCACATACCAGCTTGTGATTGATTATATCCTTGGGGGAATCTTTGGGGCTCCCCATGTGAAAGTACCATATCACCTAAGCTCTTTCCTCACAGCTGAGTTTCTAGATCACCAATTTCCCAGCACCTGAACTACCAGCAGCATCTTTTGAGCTCTTCCTTTTTGCCATCCACCAACTATAAAAATTCCTTAAAAGTCTTCCATCTCCCCTCAGTGGAAAATAATTCTGCTTTTCTCTGAAATCCCATAGAGTTCTACCTCAGCTTCCCAAAGTTTGTAAACTTACCAAAGTTTGCATTGCACATTATCTACTTAGTTTCATTTTCTCCCCTCAGAGTTAGAAATTCCCAAAAAGCTTGGTCTCTGCTCACCTCAGTGTCTTCCACAGAGCACTACGTAAATGATGTTAGTACAATTTAAAACAAATGAATTAGTAAATTACTTTCTGATGGAAGGTCCTAGCCCTAAGGTATCAAAGATTGCCCTAATCTCTACCATTTCCTGTTGGTTTTATTTTTTATTTTTTGTATTTTTGAGACAGGGTCTCACTATGCAGTTTAGGCTGGACTTGAGCTTGGTTTGTAGCCCAGGCTGGTCTCCAACTCCCAATGATCCCCCTTCTCAGCCTCCCAAGTGCTGGGACCTGTTCGTTTTAAATAATGCAATCTTTCATTTCTGATCTTGGAGGAAAACAATTAGCATAACTTGAAATCCTGGATTAACAGATATAGACATGTAAAATTGATCTAAACATATGAGTATTAACTGTTCTTTTCCAATAATTAATTCAATTATTAGTATAGTCAGTTTAGTTATCATATACATATATATGAAATATGTATGCACACACACACACACACACACACACACAAATTTATGTGTTTTTCCTTTTCTCTTCCTTCTAAGCAACCCTCTTGAAGTAACAATATACACTGTTACAACCACTGTCAAATTCCTAACATCTTGTTTTGTAAACCTGTTCTGTTATAGTATTTGGTTCCTTTTTTTTTGTATTTGATTTCTTGTTTGTTTGTCTATATTGCTGTTTTGTTTTTCTTTTCTGTGTCTTTTTAACCTTAAATAAAATTTTTTTTAAAATCCTGGAACTATTTTAGCAAATCCAACAAGTTTTACTAACACAGGATATTCTAAAAGACAAACATCATAGATTTTGATTATTCCATTTTATTTAAAGAAAATGCACTGTTCACAAAAATATGAATTATTATGAATTCTCAGTTTTGTAGTTTGAAAAAAATACAATAAAAACATAGCAGTAGAACAGTTTTCAAAATTGCTCCATTAAAGATATCTTATCTTAACAGACAAGTGAAAAAAACTGATAAAAAGCTGATATAAAAATAATATAAAATACTGATTAAAAATATTTAATTTCTGGGCCAGGGATTATAGCTCAGTGGCATAGTGCCTGTCTGGTAAGTATGAGGTCCTGAATTCAATTCTCGGTACCAATAATCAAAAATAGGGCCAGAGATATAACTCAACAGCACAGCACCTGTCTGGCAAGTACAAGGTCCTGAGTTTGATTCCTAGTACAAAAAAACAATTAACTTCTAAGACAAAAATTTTTAATAATTGTAAAATAATGAAAGAAAAGAGAGCACTTACTTAAAACTTCAGTTTGCTAGACTGCAAATTGCTTTCATGTATATTATCTAATTAATACCTATAGACCCTGAGTGGCATTAACATTGTTAACTCTGTTTTAGAGACAAGAAACCAGGACTCAGAGTAACTAAATAACTTGGAAAATATCTCCTGTTTACTATGGAGAGGATCCACAATATAAATTCAGTTATATCTAACTCTAAATCCCATATTCTTTCGTTGTGCTGCTTATGTTGTGTTGCTCAGAGATATAACTGAACCACCAAAATTAGGCATCATGGATATTTAATATTAATACATTTTTAATGTATGAGAAGTAAAATTAATAATTTATTTACCCTTAAGAGGTAATTTTTAGTGGCTTTATTATTATTCAAAGCTTTTGTGTATTATAATGTGCAGGTTTGGAATGGAGGTACATAATTGTATTAATTAATGGCCTTGGAAATGCAAAGTAAAATATTAGATTCAGAACCTGGAAAATTCTACAAATTATATTATCGTCTTATTTAAAAACACTGAAGTTATGGTTTGGCAATATTCTGAAAGTAATGTGCCAAGGTACTGATACTGTATTCCTTTTAAAGGGTAGAATTACTAAGATGGAAAGGGAAGGCATTTCAATTATTTCCTTTTTCTAACATTTAGTTATTTTACTTATAAAATAATGGTATCTACTTTATGTAGATATAAATTACATGATAATCATATATTCTTACCTGAATGTCTGAATCAATGTTATTTTAGTTATTCTGAAAGTACAAATAATCATTCATTCAATATTCATCCAGAAAATATCTATTGAGCATCTGAAAGCATTAGGTAATAATATAGATATGATAAATACAACAGTGAACAACACAAACAGGATTGTTGAACAATGACCATATAAATAAAAACAAAAATTGTATTAACTGTGATTGTATAGCTATTATAATAGTATCTACTAAGAGTACAACAATGCTAACAGCTTGTCATTTATACAAGTTAGAATGGTTGTCTCCATTTACAGATGAAGATACAGATTCTATATGAAAAATTACTTGGCCAATGGTGAAGAGCTACTAATGGATCTAGTTTTATTCCTGGAGTACTACTTCCAAAGTCTATGTTCTTTTCAGTACATCTGAGAGTCTTCTAATTAGGGTCTTTGCTGAAGCATATCTACCTATTAGTACCCACAAATGCATAATGAGCATTTTGGAGTATGCTGATGGTTTTGGAGAGTAATGAACAAGTGAATTTATGAATGGATTGAAGAGAAAGAGTTGACAGGTGGCTAACTTTCCCTCAGACAAAGGATTTCTATCTAGAACATATAAAGTATTTTAAAAAATCAGGTACCCTAAATTCAAAGACCCAATCCAGAAATGGGCATCTGAGATGAAATATAAATGTCAAATAAATATAGGAAAAAATGGTCAACATCAGTGATCATCAGAAAGATGCAAATTAAAACAACATTGAGATCCCATCTCACCCCAGTAAGAAATCAACCAGTTAAAAATCCTGGAGGAGCTGTAGGGAAAAAGGAGCCCTTCTCCACTGTTAGTAGGAGTGTAGACTGGTGCAACCACTATGAAAGTCAGTGTGGAGATTCCTCAAAAAATTAAGATTAGAGGTCCCATTTGACCCAGCTATTCCACTTATAGGTTTCATCCCCAGAAAAATTAAAAGCATCATACCATAGCAATATATGTGCATCCAGTTTACAGCAGCACAATTTATAATAGCTAAATCTTGGAAACAACCCAGATGCCCATTTACCGAAGAATGGATAAAAAAGATGTGTATTTTTGTACAATGGAGTACTACTCAGAAATAAAGGCTGATAAACTTGAGACAATTATAGGGAAATGGATGAAACTTGAGACCATACTCATAATTGAAATAAATCAGATGCACATGTGTAAACATCATATTGTCTTCCTAGTGTAAGAAACTGAAAAAGTAAATAGAATCCAGGATGTACAATAGATATTGTGAAGTGGAAGGAAACTATTCTAAAGGAAAGAGAAATGGGATGGGGGAAAGGAGAAAAGAAGGAAGGAAAAAGGAAAAAAATTTGTATACATACACACAGCAAAAACAGTTAAGATAGTTATACTACTAATTGATATTAGTTCATTGAAAAGGAAGGCATGTGCCTACATTGTTTGATCAATTTTTCATGTCCATAGCTTTTAATAAGAGCAACTACATTACAAATAACAATACACAATGTACTAACCATTGTTACTCTCTTGCAGTCTTATTTTGAAATTTTGTACCATTGTTTTTCTTTTTTTAAAATTTAAAATAAGTAAAAATAACGGAAAAAGTAGAGCCACATGAGAACTAGAGCCATGGTGGTGTAGTGGGGGGCTGTCTAGTTGTATCTATAATCAATTGAGGAATAGCACTGAACAGAGGCAAAAGGGTAGAAATGTTCTCCCTTTTATCTCCTCCTGGAACTTCCAACTGGAAGCCATTGACAAGGACATTCATGTGATAATTCCACAGAAGGCAGTCTTCTAGCTCTCACAGAAGGGCGAGAAAAGTGGAAAATGGTTCTGATGAAAGGGCCCAAAGTAAAGAATATCCAACAGAGCACAGCTGTGGCGTAATGCTGAAATACAACACCAAAGTAGAGACAGAGTGGTGGGTATGTCTGTGTCCTGTCTGTCTGTGTCTCTGACTCTGTCTCCCCAATCCAATCCCAGCCTACTGTCAGCATCTTCCATTAGCTAAACCCAACTATCAGCTGCCTGGGTGATACAATCTGTAAGAGTCAGCTTCTTGAGAGCAAGAGCAAACAGATTAGGGTGGAGAACAGATGGGAAGAGGAGTGAAAAAGAACCATCCCCCCAAAATAGAACAGAAAAACTCTTATACAAATATTCAATGCTACTAACTCTTGATCAATAAAGAAGGTCAGTATGGCTATGGAGTAGAAATTCCAAAGTTTTAACATAATGAAGGAATCTTAAACCCTAACATTTGTAAGTTTTCATTAGAATTAAAAAGAAGTGGAAATTAAGCTTTCTTAACTTCTCTTTATACTGATTTATTTCAAAGGTGCTCATACCTAATCTCTCTACTTCCTTCTCTCCAGAAAAGACATGTGGTTCCTCAGCAGGCCAAAGAATTAATGATTCTTGGCTTAAACCAAGGATTAAATAAACTTTATTGGTCTCTCAATGGAATCTGAAGATTGATTATTGTTAGCTGTTTTCCCTATTTACAAATGTCTTCTTTTGAAAAAGATAGAGGAAACCCATGTGGTAACTACATGGCAAAGATATATTTTTCGTATTTTGCAGTTTGCATTGTTTCTTTGGTGGTGTCTAATACCTTGTGTGCAGCAAAGATGCTCTTTGATATTCACTTTCATACCTGTGGAAACTTATTGTCACAAGGTGGTGATCAGTGTTTAAAGAAGGGCTTCTCATTCTAAGCTACACAGACTGCTGTGCCATGCAGATGAAGTGATTTACAAAAGGATGTAGTTTGATATATTTTGACTTTTGATTAAGTTTAACATTTTAAACAATATATAACTTACATGGAATGTGGACCACACTGGTGATTGTGCAAGTTGAAGATTAGAATGGCAAAATGAGCCTGGCAATGCAGGAAAAGATCAGATGCTAAACGAAATAACAATAAATTAGAATATAATAATCTTTGTTCTGGCCCTTGCTTTGCTGTTTATTTTTGTCATTCTGGGAACTTCATGCCACTCACCAGAATTTCTCCTTTCCTTAGTTAAAACGATACAGTCTAAAGGCCCTTTTAGCCCAATTATAGCATGTCTCTCTGAGTATGCATCATTTACTTAAATAAATAATGCTGATGGATAGCAATAATAATGCACAGAAAATTTGGGGGTTTTGTAAGAAGATTTCTGACTTCCCAGAAAAAAGGAAAAAAGAAAAAATTTGAATATATAGGGTAAAAATGCCTGATATGGGTCAGACACACTGCTGAGAGTGTTTCATACTGTAATTCTAGTATCAACTGTGATATAATATTCATTCCCTTTACTTCACAGATAAGAAAATCAAGACCAAGGGAAATTTCCTGTTGTTAATCATTTTAAAAATTGCTGGTCATATTTTGCAAGAGTAGCCTGCTTTTACTTTCTTCACTCTCCACTCAATCCTTATGTGCAATCTTGTTTTTCCTCCACTATTCAGTCTTCTTAGGGTCTGTTAGGGCTGATGTGCTTTTTCTTGAAACTTTCTGCTTTTGACACCTGGCTTTCTTTCTTTTTTTTTTAATTTTATTTAAAAAGAAAAAAAAGCAAACAGAACAAAACAGAATAAAGTGTAGTAACAATACAGAATTCCAAGGAAAAAAGGAAAAGAACAACAACAACAACAACAAAAACCCCCAAAAAACCACTAAGGTGTAATTACTTGACAAATTACATACTAACATCTTGGAAATAGTTGTTCAAATTACAAAATTAAAACATGCAAAGTAGACATTCAAACAGTGAGACTGTTAACAGTTCTGCTCTACGATCTGATAAAAACAGTGGCATGGTCATCCATCTTACACACTCAAACATACATGCAATTGTATCAAAAGGGTAAAATTCAACACAACAAAACAGAACAAAGTGGGTCACAAGAAAGCAATGTAAGAGACATAAATTTCAAAGCTAGACAATTGGAGATAATCACTATCTGTCATATTGACTCTTGTTTTCTTCCAAATAGTTGTCCATATTGACACATACAGGGAATTCACATGAAACAACATAGTATGGAACTGATCTGAACAGGACAAGGACGGTGTTTCAGGTCTTCAGGACCAGACAATAGGGAAGCCAAGAATGGCTGTCATAGTGTCTCTCATTCTCTTCAAAACAGCCATCCCTACCTTCATGTGTGTTGAACTTAAACAAAAAAAACCAAGCTAAAATCACTTTGAACAAAGAATGATAGTGTTGCTGGATTTCACATCGTGACATTACAGAATCAGCATCATGTGTAGAACTTATAAACAGTTTATGAGAACCAATTATATAACGCATGATGAAATGAACAACTACTTTGAAGAAAAAGAGACACCTGGCTTTCCAGATCTAAGTCCCACCCTTGTCCCTGTGTCCTGCAAGTGAATGAGGATTGCTGAGTTGGCAAGTCTGCCAGTTCACTCCTATCTCAGCCAGGCTGGTTCTGTGATCCTTTCAGATTTTGTCATGCTCTCCTTTTGTTCAGATTTTGTCATGCTTCTCCTTTTGTCATGCTCTCGGTTTTTGTTAGCCACCCTGAAGCTTCTTCTAAAGGCTCTGTTGGCCTCATTTCATTTTTCAATAATTGTCCATTTTACCTGTTATGGCTTGTGGTAACCCCTTACTGGCAGGCTACCTCTCAACAGTCAGGTATTTCTTGTGCTTCATTAGATACATAAAAATGTTTTAGAGTTACATATGTCTCAAGGAAATCTAAGCTTGGTGAAAGCTTCAGTGCAACCTGGCTATATGTTCATTTACTATTTAGGGGGTTATGTGTATGAAAGAAGTTTGCTGAGCACTATAAAATATTGCAATAGGATACAATCTAGAGCAAACAAAGAAAAGCAAAGCTATTTCAGATGCATACAGACTAGTTGCAGATCAAGCAGAAATTTTGGGCAATAGTTGTGTTCTGTGTCCTGATGACTCTCGTCTAGCTTTTGAAATGTAATAAGTTATGGTTGTTGAAACAATAGGCTAAGGTATGAAGGCCTCGGTTTGCTAATGGCTTTTCTCCTGCCACCTGGCCCAGAAGTCTTTGTGGGAGGTACTTGAGAGAGGTGCGACACTCTAGGCCTCTCTCCTGTTGAAGCATCCTCTTTTCAGAACTTGTTGCATTGTGACATCTCTCTTAAGGGAGGTTGGGAGTATTGACTTTACCTCAGCTGCAGTTTGATTAGCTCATACTCCAGCGTTCTCTTGCTAACCAAAGAAAAGGAGAACAAATTCTGAGGGCAACTGGACACCGAATCCATGATTCTCTTATTGATTGTATTGACCCTAGATCTTTGTGGCTGATTATTTCTCCTATGGATCAGTTGTATCATTTTACCTATTATCTCAAAAAGTCCCAATGATCTTCACTTAAATACAGAATAAAGTTCAAACATGATCCATTTTAAAAATAACTCAATGTTTTTTGACAAACACAGTATAGACTTAATTACCCATTGTAACATTCTTGAGCATTTATGTTGTTTATTATGAGTAATGTTTTTCAGTTTCCTTAGAGTTAACATCATTGTGTTAGTTAATTTTAAAAGAACATTTGAAAAGTTTTACTTCTAATTTTATATAGTGCTTAACATATATATTATATATATATTTTTAGGCATCATATATATATTTTTATTAAATGTGGATATAATCATAATATATATTTTTATTATATATAATATATATTTTTATTAAATGTTTGCTTTATGAACAACAAATGGACTAACACTGCCATGAAAAAGTGAGGTATGAACTTTAAGTGCATGAATTAATTTCAAATAATTAAGCAAGTTCTCAGGTTCACAAATTAAGCTCAAATAATTAAGCAAGTTCTAACAGTTATGTCCTAAGGGCTTCAGACATGCCATTGTTAATTGCACATGCTATGAAGATTTAGAAAAAGTAAAAAATGATTAATGTCTTCTGGAATAATATCCTTTGTTATGGCATCATTTTTCCACTCCCCTTTCCTTTTGATCTGCGCATAGGAAACAGTAAGCAGACATGAAGTGCAACTCCTTTCTGTACTCTCGCATCTACCCTTGGTATGATGGATCCTGAAAGTATCAAAAATGAAACAGGGAGAAAAAAGAAGAGCATTAGAGAGCCTATATAATTGAATTTTATTCTTTTGTTTCAGGTAATTCCAGTTGCTATAATAAATAACACCCAAAATATCAATGTTGTAACACAAAATAAAACTTTATTTCTTACTCATGTGTGATAGTTTAATGTTGGTTTTCCTGTCTGGGAGTTGATTGCAGATAGTAATAGGTGAACAGAAAACTATTTTTTCAACAAGTGGCTTCAAAGGATCTTAGGTGCCACTAACTAGTTGAAAGGAAAAGAAAGAATATCAGTGAAGAAGGTACACCTGTTTTTAAATGACTATGGTCCTGAAATGGCTAGTTGTATAGCTATTTAGATGAAAAAGACAATAGAACACGTATTCTCTTGCCCAGCAGGTTTTCAGAGAAAGAACTCTTCTCAAGGAACAGGAGCATAAATCTTTGGAAGCAAGCCATCTGTCTTTCCCCTATATGCATTTGCTGAGTAACTTTTTAAATGCATGGAAATCTAAAGAGCTACTGTGCATGTGGAGGGGAAGGGAGGTGGGATGGGTATCTTAATTTGTCCTCCTCAATGTGCCTTTCTCTCCACAAAAGTAGTGCTCATATAGTGTTTATTTTCTTTGAAATTTACTAAGACTGTCAAGTAGCATCTGTTTACTATTTAATGGTTAGCTTGGAATAAATACAGATAATTTATGAATTAAAGAGTTATCATTGTAAAGTTAATACAAGCATGGCTTTTGGAATCACACAGATTTTAACTTAAATTCTGACATGCTGAAAAAATATGCATTTTGGGTACAAATTTGATATCTCTCAGTATACTGTCCATCTATAAAATAGACATGAGCTTTTGACCTGGCATGAGATAGAAAATATAAAATGCTTGGTTTCAGCCTAATTTGCCTTTTCAATCACTTGATCCAACCCAGACCAGATGTGCTAAGCAATCTTATGTAATACTGATAAAGTTATTTTCCTATCTTGCTGTCTGTGTTTAGTGTACAGTTGGCCCCTTGCCTTGCTCTGACTCTCCCACCCCTCACCCCATGGTAACTGACTTAGTTATTCATTCTGCTCTTTTCATCCAGTCCCCTTAGGTCAATACCAAGTTTAATTTCTCTTTGCTAGCAAAATTTTAGCTCATCATATACATTTTATATTTTCACTATTTTTTCCAAATTCACTCATGTTCCTCTCTAAGTAATTGTTCTCTTAATTTAATCTGACCCAGAAATTCCTTTCCTTATATACCATTGTCTTGAATTTCCCTCTTGGTTTCACTAAGCAAATCAGTAGATACTATTCCCTTCCTCCAATTAAATTCTAAAGCCTCCAAAACTATTGCCCTGCTCTCTTCTCCATCCCATTCCTTGCCTTCTTGTATGGTCTGCAGATAATTACTTGCTAGACTGCACACATCAAACTCTCATACTCTGTTAAGGATGTCATGCAGGGAATTCATTGAAAGCCCTTCTTGCATGTCGCTCTGAAAAATGCATTTCTTACTCCAATCGCTAAGCAATAATCTTGGCCTCACAACAGGCCGATGCAATATCGACTTTCACACTACTATCTTTTATGATTGCTTTACAATGCAGGTAAACATCTGCAGTGCTGTTATGGTTACAGGAACAAGCGCCAGCCTTTGGCCACCTTTCCTTTTTCGTTGTTTTCTTCTTTTTTCTTTCACCAACTGCAGTGAGCAAGGACTGCACCTCAAATACAGACTGTTCTCACCAATATTGGATTTGGTCTGATGCTTCTCACTTTCACAGCAGCCTCTCTTAAAACCACTCTATGTTTCCAATCAGAATCATGTCTTCCCTCTGGACCCTCAAATAGCATGGGTGGGAAATGATGATGCTGCAGGTAAAAATGTGCATAGCAGACACTAGTTATTTCTGGCTAGCCAGAAATCAAACCCCGTTTCATTTGGGGAACTCTTTTCTGCCATGTATGTGCCTTATTGAGAGGCAGGGATACAGGCCTAGATATTTCTTCTCTGAGAAACACCTGGCAACTTCAACAACTGACTGAGGCTTGACTGATCGGGCTTGACCTGAGATTTAAATTGTGAGGGATCTCAGACCGCAAGGTATTCAGTCAAGTTGTAGACAGTAACATGAACAGAACAGAAGTGGTTACAGGTACTGCTGGGTACGAGAGCCCAGAGGCCTGAAGTGCTAGCGCCAGTGACATTACCAGTTTCCTCCTTTGAGTTAACCATAATCATTTGGGCTAATGTTTTCAGAAACTGATGTTCCAACTTTCCTGTCCATTTGATAAGCTGCCTGATAATTTTCCAGTAAATTTCTTTTCTTTCTACACTAACCAAAGGTATAGTATATGATGCTTGCTTTATGAGACTTCACGGTGGAGTAAAAAGGTCACTGATTTCTAGTTATACACTCTGAGCTTGTATTCTGGCTTTACCACTTAACAAGCTATGCCATTTAGGGCAAGTCATTTAGTCTTTATGTGCCTTCCTATAAAGTTGAGCTAAAAAGCCTCTCTTAAATGTCTGGTCTGATGGGTTTCTTTGAAACTCCTTTTCCTTGGCTTGTGTATGAGTTTTATGAAAATGGGCCTTATTTATGTAGGGTCTTCACAGATTCAGTCACATGCTGCCCTACTTCTAGCTCTCACTACTTGGTATTCTGTTGTACAACCCATGTACCTGGCTCTCTGCAGCTGCTGGTTCTGTGTCTGCAGATTCAACCAAATATGGATGAAAATACCTGAAATATTCAGTCTGTGTGGAACACGACAGACTTTTCTTGTCATTATTCTGTAAACAATACATTATAATAACTACATAGCATTTACATTGTATTAGATATTGTAAATAATCTGGAGATGGTCTAAAGTGTACAGGAGGATTGCATAGGTTATATGCAAATACGGTGTGTGTGAATTTTATTATCTTCAGGATATAAGATGGCCCTACAATAAATCCCCTGTAGATACCAAGAGGAAAATTTATTTAGTAATAAAATACACTTTTCCTCCTCCAGTTAATTTCCTACATCTCTAATATCTAAGTATTGGCTTCTCTCTTCATCCTATAACTTGGAATTCCAAATATGATATACATGCTCTTAGTAAAATATTCCCAAGCATGGAGTGTCAGTAGCAAATTAACCTACTGATTTGCGAAACCATAAGATCCCCTTTTGCGTGTTCCACTCCCACTCAATGATATGATCCTCACACTTTCATCATGCAGAGTATAACAAGTGTCAGGTGGCCCTGAAGCAAGGCCAGCAGATCACTGTAGCTGCTGGTTTAAAACAGGAGCCTAAAGAGAATTCTTTCTGTGGTCTGTTGGCCATTTCAGAACTTTGGAAATGGAATGGTCAATTCATCAGAAAGAAATAGCAGGTGAGTGTGGCAGACTTTCGGCAGCCCGAAGGAGAGAGACCCTGGCGCATCGGGACCTGCACAGTGTGGTTGACTTGGGGTGCCGGGAGAAAAAGGAGCTCCTCCCCTCTCTGGGGGGAGCTGAGAGTGTGGCAGACTTTCGGTGGCCCGAATGAGAGAGACCCTGGTGCATCGGGACCTGCACCATGCGGTTGACTTGGGGTGCCGGGAGAACAAGAAACTCTTCCCGTCTCTGGGGGGCGACTGTGATCCTGCCAGTGTGTGGGCTGAGAATCAGACATCTCATGTCGTCCTGTCCCCCATCCCGTGCCTAGCAAGTGGGAGCCAGTGTACTACACATCTTGTGAAAAGATTGGCTATGTTATTTAGTATGAGCTCTCCATATGCAAGGATAAGGACAACCATTTGGAAGAAAACAAGAGACAATATGACAGATAGTGAAGATCTCTGGTTGTCTAGCTTTGAAATTTATGCTTTCTTATGTCCCATTCTGTTCTGTTTTGTTGTGTCTAATTTTACTCCCTTTTAAAATAAAAAAAACAAGTGTCAGACAAGATAATTTAAGTGAAAATATTAATCTGTAAAATATTTTATGGTAACTACTGTCCAAAAATGAGAGTCCCCAAGAATTTCAAAGCCTAGTGTAGTACCCCCAAATAGGATATGGACTGGCCTTGTACAAGCAATAGAAATGATGACATAAATGACAGTATATGAATATTTAGGCTCAATCATAAGAAGCCAAAGTACTGTATATTCATGGAGTGCCTGCTTGGGGGAAACCAACCATCATGAAGTCTGACTATACTGAAAGTGTCATGCCATAAGGAATCCTGGGCTAACCACATAGAAAATCTACACGGAAAAAGAGAAATATGTAGCCAATTTCAATTGGTTCCTGCTATACCAGCCTAGAAGGCAGACACGTGAGTATAGAAGACATTTTATGCATTAAACTGCAATTGACACCATGTGGAAAAGAAATGAGAACATCAGGTGACATCATAAACAAAACCCTGGACATATAGCTCTAGTTGAGCTATTCAGTCATCTCCAGATCGTGACCTAGATGTTATGAAATACGTATGAGCTGTTTTCTTTGTGCCATGCCTGAACACTTGACCTGAAGAATCATGAACATGAAAAAAATGATTGTTGATTTTCATTTATAAGATTTGAAGTGTATAGCTGCATAGTGATTAATAAGAGGAACACAGTAAGCGTATTATAAATGAATGCTAAAAGTCTTTACTTATGTAGAGTTCTATTGTGACATTTCATGACAAGTGAAAAAAGCTCCATTTTGCAAATTCCTCTGACACACCATGACTAGCTGTGACATAGCTCATGTATTGGCTCCCACTGAACATAATGTTAATGAATCATAGACTTTGCCTCATTAATAGCATCCTTAATTTCCTGTCACTGCAGGTGACTGTGAAGTTGATACTGTAGGGACATGTTATCTATTTGTCACACTGCTCCAGACACTCAACTCTTTATCTTTAAAAGACCTCTGAATTGTAAGATGTGACATCAAAAATATAATAGATGTTTAAATTACTATAAAAGACACATAGCCATTAGCCCCCCTCAAAATACACCCCTTGCTTAAACACACTGTTATGGTTTATATCTAGATGTCATCCAAAGTCCCTTGTGCTCACAGGTGGGGCTTTGAGGAGGTGATTGGATTATGGGTGTATGATACTCATCAGTGGATTAGTTCACTGCTGTGTCTATAGCTAAATGTGATGTTAGGTGTGATCTTGTAGGAAGAGGTGGACCACTGGGAGAGCGGCTGGGTCTATGTTTTCCCTGCAT
>PVJX010021645.1:0-31660 GCA_004027295.1 Dolichotis patagonum | reverse complement strand
GGTCTTTCCTTTTGTCATTTTTCTATATTTCCTTACTTTGAGTGGTGTTCCAAAGCTTTCTCTGCATGTGTGGTGAATTACCTCTTACACCCTCAGTTCCTGGAGGGGCAGTGGCTCCCCCACAGGCTCTTGGCTTCCTCACAGGGTCCTAACTCCCCTCTGTGGGCTCCTGGCTCCCTAAGTTGTAAGGCGAATGCTGGGTGTGGCCACCCTGGAGCCTGTGGAATCTCAGGCAGGCCAGGTCACCATGCTTTGTTCCAGGCAGGTCTCCAGGAGGTTCCCTGCGAGTGAAGGGCCTACAAGTCCCAAAGAGTCAGGCCAGAATGTTGGTTTCTGAAAAGTTCCCGGTCCCAAACAGACCTGGCCAAGATGCCAGTCTCCACAATATTCCCAATCCAAACAGCCCTGGCCACTCTGTGGGTCTGAGAGTTTCGGGTCCCAAAGAGACAGGCCGCGATGCTGCTTTCTGGGAGACTTCTAGGATGGAAACTGGTACTTTGACTGGAAAAGGAATTCCTCAGGCAAAATAAAATGCAACTTATCCTTACATCCAGGCTGGAGTTTCCAGGAACTTACTCTGCAGCTTTTACAAAACATGAAGGCGACAGAACTCCAAACAGTAGTGGCAGTGCCTGACTCACATTATCCATTTTGCTCCAAATTCTGAAAGAAAGCCATCAGAATTGAAGCTGCTAAGTTTCTTTTATATTCTCCACTACCTGTGTTTCTCAGCTGGTATCATACAAACCCAAGCTACATTTAGTAGGACCTATATTAGCCTCTGACGATATTATGGAGAAGGATCTACTGACTTTTAATTTACTCTCTGCACCTGCACAAGTGACCTTGCTTCTTAAAAACAAATACAAGAAACCCAACAGTCCTACTGCACCTAAATAATTATAAGGGTTCACTCCCAACTCGTGAGCATGGCACATTGGACTGCTCATGGTATATCCCTGGCTAATCATACATGGAATATGTTTTATATGGGGGGGGTGGACTGACAGACAGAGAAAGAGAGAAAGAAGGAGGAAGGGAGGGAGGAAAAGAGGTGAGGTACTTGCACAGAAATATGCACAAATATATTTGCCACCTCTCACACTAATAATTCTGTATTTCTGGTCCACTGTAGCAAAGATATCTAGCTCTGTCTTTTGCAGGCTTTCTCTTCACTATTAAGATTTTCTGTTGTTGATTTGACTAGTGCCTGATTTACTTTTAGATTTGTCTTCAATTTCCCTTGAGCCTTATTTACATAGCTCCCAGTGTGTTCCTGTTTTTGTCATGGACACTGTTGTAGTAGTAATCTACAACTGTGTATGTATATATCCCCACCAGTTTTACATTTAATATAATATATATTATATATTATATATTATATATTATATATTATATATTATATATTATATATTATATATTATATATTATATATTATATATTATATATTATATATTATATATTATATATTATATATTATATATTATATATTATATATTATATATTATATATTATATATTATATATTATATATTATATTATATTACATATATAACATTATATATATATTTACATCATATATATATATATATGAATAAAAATGAGTTCCTTGAAGTAGGATTTGTGTTATTTTAGCACAGTTCATTGCCCAGATTAGGCATTTCAATATTTCATGAATGAAGATAATGAGGAAATAAATAAATAAATAGTAGTTATTCCTAAACAATGCCCAGACCTGACAATAATCTATGGTCAACTGCCCTTTATGGAAAGCGTGTGCTGTTGCTGGAAGCATTCTGTGTCCTGAATGGATATGGCCAGCTTCATTGCTGGTGACATCAATATGGCATTTTTCATCAGCCTAAAAGTCCTCTGACACTGAAAATAATGACTGTGGAAGCTGTCTTTGAGACTCAGATGATAAGTTCATAGATTCTGTTCCCACTTGGTGAGAAGGGGCATAGTCTTAAACATCTAAAGCTCTAAAATTCACACTAAACTTCTCATTAATTTAAATGTTTGAGGGAATTTTTTTGGAATTTTTTTTTTTTGGTATCTGCAATCAAACTCAGGACCTTGTATTTGCCAGTCAGCCACTATTAATTTTAATGTCCCTGGTCCTATTAATTTAAATATCAATGTAAATTTAAGATGTCATATTGATTTGGAACTCCATCAGTGAATATCGCAAAATCTAGCTCTCAGTCAGCAAATTCCAAATGGACATTCTTCCACATTGAGTTATTTTGGGAAAGAAAAAAAAGTGAAGCTTTACCTTTTCTCATTCTTGTAGAAAATCATGAATTTTAATTAAAACATCTATGTATGAGAAACTATGGGACCCTCTGCTTTGAGTGAAATTATCTTGGACGTTGTGAACAGGATGATCAATTATTTTAAACCTGTGTTTTTAGAGAACTGACCATTAAATTTCATATATAAACATCTTTCCCATTTCACTGGTAAGAAAAAATAAAGCCACAATGAATACACTGGTAAATTGAGGTCTAATTTTTGTTAGTACTTGAACCATAATTCTCTAATATTGTGCTTTATTTTGAAGGAAAATATAAATACAAAGTGTATATGATTTCATTAAGCACACATAAAAGAAACTCTGTATCATTTCTACTTTTTTTCTGTTTTGCTTTTTTTTAATAAAAAAAGAAATTATGAAAGTGACGATGATAATGATGATGAGGAAGAGGAGGAGGACACTTAGATGTTTGTGTGTGTGTTTCCTCTGGGTCGGACATGGGTACAAAGTGTCCATAAAACCTTCATCAGTACAGAAGGCAACAGCTCTCATTATCTAGCCTCACAAATTATGATTAATCCACTTTCAGAAAGTTCTATAGCAGGATAATCATTTTGCTGCCCTTGGGCTGTTCTGACTCCAAAGTGTTTTTGTAACCACAATGGTACTTGGGTATTGACCACCACGAATTAACACATGAAATGCTAGAGTAGTGAATTTCATTTTGCACTAGCGCATATAAACCTGCAGTTAGGAAATCCAATGCTACTGCTGAGAAGCTAGGTGAATGGATGAACACCATGTGTCTTATTCCCTTCACTTGCATGGCATATGATTTGAATTAATTGGTTAGTGAAACCTCATCTGGCCCCATATTTTATAAGTCTGCAAAATGATCTGATGCACTCTGTCCTCATGAATATAAGTCTTCTGCCTCGTCTTTCTCTGTGCAACCTCACCCATTACAGTGGTTCTTCAGTTCAATGTCTATGACCCTGGGGCCATCCTTACCCAGCTCAGTTCTCTGACCTAAGACCCCAATAGAGTAGGCATTGTGCTACCAACAAAGACCTTAGAAATAGGAAAAGTGCCAGGTATAAAACACAGACCAAGGCATGGAAGAAATATCATTTTATTCCCCTGAACATGAAAATATATAAATAACAGTGCTGAGAGAAATTGAGCAATACTTATGAAAATGTGAGTATTCACCAAAATATTCAGAGTCAAGGAACCTGGAAAAACAGAAATTGAATATGAACTGGCTTTACAGTCACTAGACATAGCCTGGCATAGCCAAGGCTGTGTGTGCTGATTCTACACTGCCAGAGTATACTACATTGTGTGCAGTATGCAGCGTGAACTTTGCAATGAGCCTTATCAACTCTGTCATTTCTCTTCCCACTAATGTTTGGATTTTCTTTATCCATATAATGGGAATCCTTAGTAAATAATGTTTTTGAATATGTAATGTTACTTTTTCTTTTAAAAACAAAACAAATCAACAACAAAGAATAAAAAAATGCCACAAAATTTCAAAACAAAATACTAGGAAATTAACACTAATTAATATATTGCATATTGTTATCTTCAAAGTGAGTAGAATTTTTATAAAATAGTTATGAGCTTCAATTTTTTAATAATGCAGAGTTTAGTGTATAGTCAGAAAAGTGATATGGGCTTGAAATTAGCTTTCTTTATTCAAGTACCATCAGCAAACAACAAATCAAATGTGTCAGGTTTTAAATTGTCCTGTGTAGTAATGATTGAAGTTATCACTCAACACTCAAAGTTAGGAATTTGTGTTTTGCAAAACAGTAATATATGAATTAAAATGAATATTTTATCCAGAAATATTTTTCCTTAAAAATACAAGAAACAAGTATCATGATATCACGCTAAAATTCTGTAAGATAATTTGCAAGTCTCTTGTGATTCCTTTCTTGCAGAATTTCATCTTCTCAACAGTGAGGTGGCTGGATGTTAGGCAGCTGAAATACTGGATAGCAGGTCCCAAACTATTAGTTTCAAAAATTAAATTTTATTCATACTCATTTGGTGGACAGTTGGAATTTTTTCAAATCAAGAAGTGCTTTGATTATAAGTAATTGATTTTAATGAGCTTGGTACCATTTATCTATAAATAACTATGTATACACAGAACTAGAAAGCAGTGATTGAAAGCATTTAAGTTAATAAAATTTGATCTTTACCTATACATGGGGATTTTTTCCACAGAACTCCTTCTTGTAAATTCTATTCACATGAAACCATATTAGTGGAAGGGAAATTACCACACAACTTGAGAAAAGGAAGGTTCTTCAAGGCAAATTCATATAAAGCCTTTCATTTTACATAGCAAGGAGATTAAGACTCAGTGAGAGTTTGATACTTGTCCCCATTTGCCCATCTCTTTGTGATAAGTTTATGAATTGAATCCATTTCTAATTCTCAGTCCAATACCTCTATTTGCTTATTGTTTGTGATGTCAAACTGACAATTTGTAAGTACAATGTGTACTTTTCTAGATTTTGTGTCTGGATTTCAGAGTTGAAATAAATTGATAATTCTTTGTATTGTTTTGAATTCATGCCAGTGGGATGAGATAAAAGCAAGAAATTGTTCAGATTTATATATAAAAACTTATTTATAGACAAAAATCTCCAATAAAATTCATATAACACAGTTGAATAACAATACAATAAACATTGCCAAAGAAATTAAAAAAACCAATAAACCTAGAAGAGAGTAAACCAAAACAAATATATATATATATATATATATATATATATATATATACCTTCATGAATATATTTCTGTATATATGTAGTTGTTTTATTTTACTCACCTCTAGATTTTGTAGACACATACACACAAAAAAATTGATACACTATTATGTCATTCCAAATTTAAAAATTATGTGGGGGGAGTATAGCAGTCTAGAGTTCAGAAATGTGTAATCCTAAATTTATCATCACTTGTGTACTGTGACTTGAAAAAACATATTTGTGTTTTATGCTTGCAGGTGTAAAGAAATATTTTCTGCAGAAATCCAGAGCATCCGTTTAAATTCTTTCACTTTTCTCAGGAAGACAAGGACCGGTAGGATAAATTTCAATAGGGTAAGTTCCAAGTACCCCTAATATTCTTGATGCATCTATTCTAGTTGCTCGATTTAAGAAGAAAGTGAGGTTCAGTAACTCAAAAGAATAGACAAGAGGAGACAGACAAGTGGAGAGGCAGCCAACACTATTTTCAACGATGCGATCAATATTTGACCACATTTCAGTATATTGCAAAAGTGAGCTGACTAATAGCTAACTGTAGCTTTAAGCAGATCATTTTCCCCTACTGCCAAGAAGCACTGGGCTCCTCCACACAGAAACATGTTGCATGGATTCTCTATGGAGCAGCAGCGACCTGTGCATTTTCCTATAAGCAGCCTGTTCTAAAAATGAAAAGAATGAGGTAACAAAATCTGGCCTGGAAGTTCATCAGAGAGGCTACTTTAGGGAGCAAAGAGAAGATAAGGAAAGGAAGCAAAGAAGGACCAGGGGCGGTAACACAATGAAGTTACTCACAGATAGAAAAGAATTAAAAGTGGAGAATGAGTATTATTCCTTGTCATACTGGAAGAATAGGAGTGATGGGCCAATAAGAAAAAGCACTCTTTAGTAATGACATAGAAGTGTTTGTAACTTAGTACTACATTATGAAAATTTCCCTTGGGTGACAGAGATAGCCACTGTATTCAGATTTCCCCTCCTTGAATAAGAAAGCCAAAAAGTAGCCCAAATAAATACTTAAAGAAACCGTGTTATTTGAACACAGTGCCATACTACTACTACTAAACGTACATACTACTACTAAACATGAGTCATTTGTAGGAAAATGGATTCACCTTGAGATCATAAGGTTAAGTGAAATAAATAAGACATTCAAGCTTAAATATTACATCATTGCATTTACGTGAGAAATTCAAGACATAAACAAAAAAAAAATAAAAGACAGGTAATAGAAAATAAGGTGTTAGATCTTTTGCCAAAGAGAAATTGAGAAATAGAAGGAGAGAGGGCTAGGAAACAGAAGGGAATGAGAAATGATTTTAAATATGTTATGTATATGTCCACCCATTCATGAGGAATGTACTCACTACATATTGGGAATACGTATTAAAATAAAAATTTTTATTTTATTAAAAATATTTTTTAAAAAGCATTGCCGGGGATTTAGCTCAGTGGCACAGCACCTGCCTGGCAAGCACAAGGTCTTGAGTTCGATTGCCAGTACCAAAAAAAAAAAAAAATCCATCAAAAAAGAAGCAAGCCAGATTCCAGCCAGATTACTGCCAACATCTTTTTGGAAGTCTTGTATTTTCAAAATGCAATGGGCGTGCTTTCTGTATTATCACACAATTGTTTGCTACCCGGCAGTCCACTATCCATGTGTGATCGTGACTATTTTTTGAAGAAACAAAAGTTCACTCTGCATAGTAAACATTAGAGTTTGAGGTATACCATTTAAGTTTTATTTAAAGAGAGTATGAAGAGGAAATACTAGATAAGTCAACTTAGCTAATTCTTCAGTGTACTGGTTTCAATGGGCATTTGAGACATGTTTAATAAATCATTTATGAACTTAAATTTTATATATTGATAAAAAGAAAGCCAGGGATGAAAATTTTACTGAAAGCATAGAAAAGGAATCATATACATAAAGAAAAGCAAAATATGATGGGATTGGCATCATTATAAGGGAAAAAAATATGTAGAAGGCACCAGGACTCAATACTCTCAACCTGATACTGCCTCTAGAATGTGTAGACCTCGTTTCTTCTGTATCTGTTTTTCTTCATCTAAGATTTAAGGTCATTCAAAGAAAAGCTTAGAATATTTTGGTAGGGATTTGGTCAAGTTTGATAGCTTGTCCTATAGGTTTGCACATGTAGTAAAGGAAAAAATCTAATGTATTGGCCCTAATTCTGTAGGGATTCCTGCTGCAGAAAGAAACAAATACAGTTCCTCATTTAGTACCCTATTATTAAGATCCTATTTCTCTAGAACATGTATTACCAAACTTGCTCACTGTTGACATTTAGGATATATAATCTTAGAGGTTTCTGATTGTATTTTTTTTGGTACTGGGAATCGAACTCACGGCCTCATGCTTGCCAGGCAGGTGCTTAAACTGCTAAGCTAAATCCCTGGATGCCTTGTAAATATAATTTGAATAAGTGATTGAATTAATATTCAGATTAATTATGAATGTATGAAATTATTTTCAAAAGAATACATATTTTCCCATGTAATTTGTAAAACAACTGTTTTCTCTCTTTTCTTTGTGTTCACATAGTGTTTACCACATATTTCTTTAAGCATATAAAGGTACCAAAAATAACAATTAAACAAAATTAGTAGGTTAAGACAAAATTGAATCTATCTCCAATTGGTTGATTCTAAATGATTAATCTCAGAAGTTTAAGGCTATCTGGTTTCAATAACATAATGAAATTCAATAATGATGTGAGCATTCTCACTTTAATTTTGCTTTGAGATTTAAGAAATAATATTTAGAAACAGCTAGATAAGTCTATAACAAGCTGTATGTTTGGGCATTAAGAGAAATTTTCCAAGAATTTTTTCTAAGAATTTATTACAAATCAGAAGATATTAGAAAATACACCTACTTGATTAACTGTTAGAAAATACACCTACTTGATTAACTGTCATAACTCTCCTCCTCCTGGCCTAAGAACTGGGGTGTAGAATTTTGACAGATTTAGAATTGTTACTCTAGTAGGAACTGGCCTTATCAGTGCTGAAATTTATTCTAACCTCTCCTTGCTAATACAAGGACTAAGAATTATTGGGCTCTGATGGTTGTAAAATGGACAGGGCAACAGATTGGAACATGTAAGGTTTTAAATAGACTTGTCAGGTTTCTGGTTATATAGAAAAGGTAGACATCTACATAGGTAAGGTGAAAGAGCTGTTGCTTTATGATTGACATTTTTGTTTAGAGACAAACAGAGTTCTATTTATTTCTGGAAACTTGTCAATAAATTAGATCCCCCAATGTCTAAAATGAGATAATGTAATTTCAAGTGAGGCAATATTATTGCCTTAGTCTAAAGAGAGCTAAAAGATATTTACCATTATGACATCTATGGGAATTTTTTTAATAAAAAAATATAGGTTTTTCCAGTTTGGGTTGTCTCTGAAATCTGGCTGTATTGGTAGTGACTGAAATGTTTATTAGATCTGATTCACACAGTTGTTGGGCATAGAACAAACATGCCCACATTCCCATGACTCAGGCCCTGGTTAAAAATCTTTCACCATAAATCTAATATAGCTTTACTCCGGTAAATCTCAAGGCCTGTGGGATGCCACCTCTTTGCTCTTTAAATTAAAAACTGAATTAAAACACCCAGTAGTGCCAAGAGTGTAGAGAAAAAGCACTTTTATAAACTGCTGTTGAGAGCATTATTTGATATAACCCCTCTGAAAACCAATATACAGCATGTGTATTCAAAAGTGCCAGCCCTTGACCTAATATTACTTTTTTCAGAGATTTATTGTGAAGACACCAGTGGACAGGGCTGGGATATAGGTCAAGGATATCACACATGCCTCGCAGGCCTAAGACCCAGTACATACACACACAAAAAAGAAATGTCATTGAGCAAACGACTTGAGACATATTTATATGCGTGATAATTGAAGCATTGTAAATAGCTGAAGTATATTTGTAAAACCTAAAAACCCCATAAAAGGACACTTTAAAGTAAGGCTATGGATAGAATAAAATTCTTGATAGTTTGGATAGTGCTGCAGCTCTGAATTTACAGACACAGGATTATATTGAAATATATTACTAATTTTCAAATTCTGATTAAAATAAAGCTTGTAAATATGACATCCATCACTTTATGTATTTTATCTTACATATATAATATGTTTTATATATGCACAAATATCCAAGTAATTATATTCGCTTTTTTTTTTTTTTTTGTATCAGGAATCAAACTCAGGACCTTGTGCTTGTCAGGAAGCACTGTATCACTGAGCTATATTCTCAGCCCTATATTTTCTACTTTTTAAGCAAAAAAAAAGGCATGTAGGTGCATAAGTTGAGTAAACAAATTGTCAGCTAATGAAAAGGTTTTTAAACAGTAAAATATGAATTCTTCTTTATGCACACACACATACACACCACCACTATCACCACCCACCACCTCTTTAAAATCCTCTATTTCTACACCACAATGAGGCCTGAGAAGAAATGAGTCCTTATAAATGGGCTGTTCCTTATGAATGGGCTGATCTGTGATTCCTATAACCCAGTCTGTAACAGTGATAACAAATCCGGCCTGTTGGTCTAAGTGACAGAATTGAAAGAGGCTATACCTGCTAAAACCTGGTAATAAACTTGGGGAACGGAGAATAAAACTAATATAAATAATCCCACTGTATCAGTATAAATGGGATTAAACAAAAGACTCTGACATGTAATGTCCAAAACTAGACACTGAAAAGATACGTTGAGGATGGTGAAAAGAAGAAAATAATCTATGTGTCTTTTATCAGCAGAGGGGTACACATCTGAGTATCAGAGAAAGGAATAGATGAGTAACAGACTTGCTAAAGTGATACCCTTACAATTCTGCAAGCTGTTAAAGTGCAAAGAATCGAAGACTTCCACAGTGAATGTGTCAGTGTGTTACTCAGCAGACAGGGGGTACTTGTGAAACTCTCATTGAATACCTGGAAACAAATCGACATTCAAATATATGTCTTTTACATTAACATTCTTCCCCTTGTATCCAGATTGTTGACACTATACCATTGTCTAAAAATTTCCAAGCACCAACCATACCACATTTATGGAACACTTAGCATCACTGGGTAAAGAAAGGGTTCCTTGTGATAAGGCTGAGATAGGAGAAACCCAATCAAATCCTTTGAAAAATCTTGTTTCAGTTAGCATTTTTGTATATATGGAACTAGAACTGTGAAAGTTTAGGAATCCTTCTTGCAAGGGGTTTTGAATGGAGAAGTCTACTAGTCCCAGTCCATTGACCATCACAATTAAATAAATACTGGCAGTACTGGTAAAGAATGGAGAACTTTCCAAGAATGTACCCGGACCAAAGACCTTTTTATGAATGCTCTTGTGACAACAGAGCAGTCCTTTAATCTTAATTTCAAAGATAAAGACACTGAGGAAGACTAAAGCTAAATGACTTATTTACTCAGGATCATTTGAATGGGAAGAATATAGAAGTGAGATTAAACTGTATTCAGTGAGTTTAAAACCTATTCAAATCCACTTAAATCTTCTTTTGTATTTGTGGCTCTTCTGATTCAATATAGAGCAGAACATATTGCAATGGGCAATTTATGGTCACTTTTCTTAATTAATATGATTTTGAATAGACTGAGACCAGGTGTGATTAAGGGAGAGACCCAAAACATCAGTTTTTCAAAAACAAAAATTTCATATAATAAAAGGGTGAGATGATGAGTTATGACCTCATTACTCATCCTCCAGTCTCTTCTTTTGCCGTAACTGGAGAAATACAGCCATGATAATAAGGAGACATAAACCAATAGGGCAGCTTTAAGAAGGAAAGAAAAAAAAAGTATCACATCATACCTGACGGGGAAATGAATCACATTCTACATATGGTGTATTTTTTAAGGGGTAACAATTTGAAAAACAGAGGTGAAATGAAAATTATCTGTGAAGATTCAGCTATTCCATAGCACATTTTAGCTGAGACTGCTTAAAAATAACATTCCCGAGAAGTCAAGCTATTTGAAGTTATATTTGTGTGTGATCTTATTTTCTCTGTATGTGAGGTGAGATTTCCCGTCAAAGTTGTCACTGTCATGGGTAAGCAGTCATTCACACACTGGTTCAGTAAATATTTAGTGAACATGTACATGAAGCCACCAAGCTAGGCATGGGGGTTACCCAAGTGAATAAATGCTGTCTTCTACAGGAGGAAATCAGAACAGACCCCAGGAGCTTAATGTCTTAATAGTATATGGTAGCATTGAGAGGAACAGATGCACATTAACATAAAGATATATATGCTTGCCCACATACACGCATATGCTATCTTACCACACGGCAGGAGAGAAATATCAATCACACTGAAGATATTAACAGAATGTCTGGGTGGCTTCCGCCTTGATCACGGAAGATTTTATGGATGAGTTGAGTTTTGAAAAGTTTTTTTTTTTTTTTTAAATGACAGGATAAAAGACAGTGTCCTGGAAGATGAGAGAAATTTTCTAGGTTTCAAAATAGTGACATAAAGAATTCAAGGAGTCCTCAGCTTATTTAAATGAGAGCCAGATCCGATGATCTGATCAATGGATTTTCAAAATCGGAATTAATGCCTATTTTTTTTCGAAGTGTTTCCAAATGAAACTTCCCCAAAACAAGTGATTCAGCCCCCACATCAATCCTTCTTTAGGACCTAGCATCTTTGAATCTGGTCGCTGTGTAACTATTACGCTTAGTTCTAATAAATGAAAGCAAACCAAAAATCCTTTTTGAAGGCTTTGACTTTAAATCAAAGTAGTTTAAAGTCCCAGCTTAGTGAGTTACGTGTTACACTTGAAAAAGTGTCTGACTTCTCTTGCTCTTGTATTCCTTTTAAATGAGAGGAAGTTGTTGTGATTTAATTCATGTGAGGATCTTAGTGGGCTGTCTGCCACATAGTTTATATGCATTCAGTATAAACTAGGTTATTATCAGTAACACATCATTTGGTTTCTCTAGTAATAGGACTAAAGAATACAGCATGCAAACCATAGGCACACTGACTGGTACAATACACTAGAAATGTCAGGATTTTGTATCAGCAAAGTAGGTTCACTGCAGCAACGTGGTGCATGGATAAATAAGATAGCCTTCATCTAGAAAACCATGAGCCTATTAGGACCCATTTTCTTCTAAGCCTGATATCTCCTTGGGAGTCCTGGTTTTACCCTTCAATTGCTAAGAAATTCAGAAATCCCTTAAAGCATTTACATGTCAGGAGAAAGGATTTTAAAATGCCTCTAGCATCACTGTTCTATTGGATCATTGCTGTAACTGTAAAATAACTTTGTTTATAAAATACATTTAACTTTTTTGAAAACTAAGACCCTCACATGGACTTTACAGGGTACTAATGGGGCTAGAGAGGGTGAAGATGGAAGGTGATTGGAGGAAGCTGACATTTCAAGGAGTTAAATGACTTCCCCAAGCTAGCAAGACTAGTGAGAAGGCAGTACTGTATTCTGCAGTTAGGATCAATCCTGGTCTCTTACTCCAGGAAGGATCAGCTGTAGGGAAGCATATGTGTCCCTTGCGAGATGCTACAAAGGTCCTAACTTCCATTCTTAAAATAGTCTTCTCTATCTCTAGGCAAACTGATCTCCTTACTGTTCCTGGGCATCTGGGCACCATTAAGATGTTGTCCCTGGCCCATCTTTCTCCCTCCACACCACCCATAATTGTTCCATCCTGCAACAATCACACCGAAATAGTAGGTGATCTATTCATAGGATGCAATATTATTTGCAATAAAAAGAAATGAAACACTGATACAGGCTTTGACATAGATGAACCTTGACAACATTATGCTGAGTGAAAGAAGTCAGACACAAAAGACTACATATGGTAGGGTTCCATTTATATGACATGTTGGATATGAATAGGACATGAATATGGATCTACTTAAATTTGAATATGGAATGAGCAAATCTATGAAAATAGAAAATAGATTAGTTGATGCTGAGGGCAGAGTGAGAGATTGTGGGATGACCATTGGTGAGCATAGGATTTCTTTCATGCTTAAAAAAAATATTCTCAGATTAGACTGTGGTAATTACGTATCTGTGAATATGCTTAAAGTCAAATTTACATATAAGTGAATGATTGCATGGTATATGAATTTTACCTCCATCAAACTGATAAAAACATTAATAATAACTAGAAAAACCAAAAATTTTATAGTGGCTTTCTCAAATTGCATTTGGCATAATTGTGTGTGATGAGTTTACATGTTGGTTAATTTTGCATACATTTTAAAACTCTTGGAGATTGGTCCTATTTTTGCTTTTATTTGATGCATGTATGAGGAAACTGAAGAAGAAAGGTTGGTTATTTTACCTTTTCTTAATCAGTACATGTTTGCAGTACATGAAGTTTATTTTTATCTTGGGGTGTAGGTGCCTGTACCTAACACAGCTTTTTTTAAAAAATCCCCTTCCCACCCATCTCCCTTCCTAAATAACAGCAACAGTAATGAAATTGGGGCAAGGAGATTTACAACAGTTAATTTGATAAGATTACACAGCTAAAAAATGACAGAGTTGAGATTACAATCTCAGAAAGTGTTAACTTCAGAACTATTTGCTGAATGACTTAGCTGTTGTCATACTATTTACAACCTTAGTCTAATGTTCTCTAACCCTAGGTACCAGGAAGGAGTTACTATGCTCATGATTCACCCTCCCATCCTCTTTCATTCACATATTCTTATATTGCTATTGTCTGAATGTTAGTGTTCCCTCAAATTCCTTAACTGGAATTCTAGCCCTCACAGTGGTCATATGACTGAAAATCCAGTTTCTGATGCAGGAACCAGTGACTCCTCTTCATTTCTTGTGTCTTCAGGCAAAAGAATTCAGACAAGACACCTGGAAAATAACGCAGAACACAGGTAGAGTGTATTGTTAAGTACAAAGCAGAAGAGATGGGGCCAAAGCCAGGTGTGGTGGTGCACTCCTGTGACCCCACCACTTAGGAGGCTAAGTCAGGATGACTGCCATGAGTTTGAGACCATCCTGGACTACACAATGAGACCCTGTTTCTCAGAATTAAGGCTCAGGCAACGTTTATACGATTGAATAGACCTAAAGGCATATCATTTACTTCCTCCAAATTCATTGTTTAGTTACAAGGCTAAATGGGGTGCTTTGTTTAGCACCTACATATTTCAGTGGAATGTTTTTGTTGAGATCTTGGGGCTTTTTGCAAACCTCACCTGGGACTGGACTTTGTCAGGGCCCTGGGCCTTATCAGCACACCCAGAGGAGGTTACATTCTTCTGGGCCAAAGCTTCACATCATAATTTTGTTTGGATTTTATCCATGGCTAACTCCTATGTCCAGGCCTGCTAATGTCTAACTTCCAGTCTAATATTATCCATGGACTTGTGTTTTACTTTATAAAGAAAAAAAGTCAATTTTGGCTCAAAATTCTCAAGGCAAGAAAGTTTTGTAAGAATGTAGGGATATCATCTGATTGGCTTTTAGTGAGGGCGCAGGGTAACAAAAGCAAAACATTTGGTGGTGTCACAATCCCTGACTCAAAGTTATTCTATAAAGCTACAGTGATTAAAGCAGCATGGTACTGGCACAAAAAATAAAGCCATATAGATCCATGGAATAGAACACAGGAAGCAGAAACAACCCCAGGTTCAGCTATTTGATCTTTGACAATGAGGCCAACAACACATATTTAGAAGAAAGACAGCCCCTTGAAATAGAAATCCACATGCAGAATGGTAGATCTAGACTGTATATCTTACTGTGCACTAAACTAAAGCCAGTTTGAATCTGGGTTTTTGGGGAGAAGTGACTAAAGCAGGGGAGATGGTCTTCTTTCCTTGAATTCAGAACTATAGGCATTTATACCTCCAAATGAAAAAAATACTGTTATTTTATATATTTATTATATACTCTAAATTAAGAAAACATTTTCACATGTGTATTCTGACTTTTTCGGTTTTGAGTGAACAAAGTCCAATTAAAATAGCTTATCAATATATCATACATAATGTCTATATATCACATATATGTGAATCTATGCAAACATTTTAGCGTTTCACATAAACAAAGTATCTCACAACAGGAGAACTTCTGGCATGGTGATACATAGATGCAGAATGGCTGTTGGAATAGCCATAGGTGCTGAACGGACTCATGCAGTCTCTCATGCCTAGTCTCACAGCTCTACTCTTCTCAAAGTTGAATTATTCTCAGCAAGGATTCAATTTGTGGTGGCAAAATAGTCCCCCACAACTGCAGGCTTCTGTTCTATCAGCTTGGTAACCTCAGTCATCAGGGTAATGCTGGTCTTTGAATGGCCCGCCTTGAATCATGTGCCCCCCTCATAACCAATTAGCTTGCCTGATGAACCAAGTTATTTGCGCCCTTGCTGTGCTCTCATGAGGATCCTTGTGATGACATTGGACAGACCAGATAGTCCAGGAATTTCTCCTCATTTCAGAGCCATTGATCAAGTGAGGATGGCAAGGTCCCTCTTGCCATGCAAAGTGACATATCCACAACTTCCTGGGATTGGACCATGAACAGTTGGGGAGGGTCATCCATCAAGTTGACAGAGTAACTGTGCTGTTAAACTTTAATGCTGTTGGTGTTGTTTATTCTACTTCATCCCAACTGCGTCATGTAATAGAGGTTGTGTAAAACTAATTTAAACTTCAAGCTCTTGAAGAACAGGACATTTCACCTACCATAGAAAACTGTGTGAGAGGTTCAAGATGATTTTTTTCTTGCACTACTACTGGGAGAAATAGAAAAATTTTTTCATAGGCACTTTCTTCCTTGGCCTTTCCTCTTGATTAAAAAACAAGTAGAAATGTAGGTTTTCTTGAGCCTCCTTTGATAAATTCTGTTTCTAACAAAATAATAGGTATTCTATCAGTAGGCAAATCAGTAAATAGTTTTCAAATGACAACTCTAAGTTTTTCTCAGCTGTTTCTACATATACAAAGAGAAACAGTGAACCAAGCCCACTTAACATGAATAGTTCAAACAATAAATTTCTGTTGGCCTAGTTATCTATTTCAACAAGCATATGTACACAATGTTAATTTTTGTTCTCTACCTCTTTTTCAATTCCTTTGACATAGGTTGTCACTGCTTTATAAGAAGCCATTTATTTATTTTGTGTCTTCAATTCAATTTAGCAGACATTTAATGAGAAAATAATATAGGCTTGAAACTGTGCTTGCCTTTTATGGAGGTTAAAAAGACAGAAAACAAACAATCTCATTCTCATGGAGTTTTTGTTCTGAGAGGAGAGAAGATAAAGCTACACAAGTTACTGTAAAATATGGTAGGGTGTAAAGCCTATGATTACAGTCCAAAGATCATGCATTTAAAAGTGTTCAGTGGAAAAGATATGATGCATTCAGAAAGAATTTAGGAAAAACTTCCTATAGGAAAGAATGGTGGGGGACAGGTAGGAAATTGTAAGGCAGACTTGGAATGGGAGAATGAGGCAGTGCCCAAAATACACAGATAAAGAGGAAGAAAACCTAGAACTAATGCTGAGACCTATGTTCTCGCTCTAGGGTCAGGAAGAGAGTACACAATTTGCTCAGAAGAGCTTAGAGAAAACGATGCATTGTATGTCCAGTATTCAAAAGGATATTCTTTTTCATTCCAATAACCTAGAAGTTTGGCAGGGAGGCTTAATGGGCAACATCTATGGGTATTTCCATTGCCAAGTGGGGGAGAAGGTTGGAGGGAAGAGAAGAGAGGCTGTTACTGCCGTCTAGTGAAAAAAGGGCGGGTGTTAAACCTACAACACACCCAGCATCCTCCCGTTATAAAAAGAGACCTCACCTCAAATGCTAAATATACCACAGGTAGAGATCCCTATAAATTTAAGGACATAGCTTAGTGATAGAGCTTTTTGCTTAACCTGCTGAAAGCTGTGGGTTCAATTACACCCTCCCCATGAAAAAAAGAAACCTTGTATGATCATATGATGTTATGAAGTTGTACTAGTATTTTCCTTATTTTATATATAAGGAAATTGAGGTCTCTAGAGATTGCCTATCCCATGCAGATCCTTCAGGAGTAAGTAGTGCAAGGCAAGGGCCATGTTATAAAGCATCATGAATGTGGATATAATCAAGTAGTTAATTAGAGTCTCTGAATGAGCACATGGCAATCGTTGGAGCTATAATTAAATGCAACTTGTATACAATGCTTAGCACAATACCTGTCACACAGTAAGCACTTAATAAATATGCCTGGCTACTTTGAGTGATAGCTGGTGCTTCCAGCTTTGTGTAAACTGTGCATGAGTTTCAGGGGGAGAAGTGGAGGGCGACTAGGGAACTTGGAGAGCGAGTGAACCTGTAGACCTGTGCGGGGGTGTTTAGAAGGAGAATGTGCTTTTTCTCAAAAGGAAGTAATTTTCACCTAGCTGCCAGGAAGTGAGCAGCTGCTGCATCAGGAATAACTATGCTTACTTACAATAGACAAACTGAGACACAGAAAGGGAAAGCAATTAGTTCAAGGTCACATCACATTGTAAGATAGTGTTCAACACTGGGGAAAGGGAAAGAGCTGACTTTCTAAAGATACAATAACTAAATCTTTATAGGAAAGATAAGGAAAATGACATTTTCCTTAATACACTTCTGAAACAGCTTTAAAATTCAGTTTGCTGCATACTTGTAGGGCAAAAAATAATTTTAACCTCTAATCAGACATTCTGACTAAGATTGGTAGAGCCGTGGAAGAAAAGTTGTCCAAAAATCACAGGGCAAGGTCTGTTTTCACTGACCCGTTCGTTATATTATTAAGGAGAAACTCAAAAATGAGCTGGCAAGTCAAGTACCAACATATGAAAGAGAATTCAAATTAACTGACATCTTGTATAAATTTTAGCATAGTGGTTACCACTAATAAATGAATACTCTCAGAGGCAAGCAACTATGCTAACTGCATTATCTTATTTTCAGTCTTGAAAGTCTATAGGATAGATATGGCTGGTTATTGATGAGCTTTTTGAAGCTTAAAAGGTTAAGTAATCTACCCAAGGTAGGGAGCTAATCTAATAGCTAATTCAGTGATGGATTTGAAATTCAGACTTTTATCCAAAATTGCATAGGTATGATACAAGCTAGAAACATACATACTTCTTTTTCTGTTTTTATTTCTGTCTTTGGCAGAATCTAAATAAATCCAGACACATAGTCGGCATTCAGTTAATCCCTAATTAAGGGGGATCAGATAAATGCTAAAGGAACAACACACTTCATTCCCAGATCCGCGCCTGTATCCATGCCTGTATCAACTGTATGATTCTAAAGTTGGATTCCAGATCTCACTATTACCATCTTAGCCATCCTCTCAAAAATTTTATTCAATACAGACAGGCCCTATGTCGGGATCCACTCCATAAAAACAAGATATGGTCAGGAAGAAGAAAGCGGAGGTCCTGTCCAGGATTGTAGGGGACAACACATTCAGCAGAGGCAGGGAAACAAGTCTATAAATAAGACATCAAATAAGCACTCTACAAAATTAAAAACAGTGATGTAAATAGGTACTGGAGCAATATCTTATAGGAATCCAAAGGATCCCTGTGTGTCTACGAAGATCAGAGGGAAATAAGCTATGCAGAGCCAGCGTGCCTTTGCAAAAGCTGTATTGGAGCATAGAAAGAGGCCCTGATGACTGGAGAAGGCACAGTACGGAAGCATGTGATGTGGGGTGAGGTTGAAGAAAAGCTAATAGGAGATGAAAATTTTACGAATTGACACAGCAAATTAAATTATAATTTATATTTTATTCCTGGTATGATGCGAGGCCTTTGGATGGCTCTGATCATCTTCCACAGGGCGCCGTTGTTCCACAGAGTAGCTTTTACGAGGGAGAAAAAGCTAAAGATTCCAAGTAAAACTTAATTTTACCTTGACTTCATCAGTTAATATTTCATACGAATAAGGCAGAGCACGAGAGCCCCCAGCCTCGTTCAGTGCCTTCATTTCTATTTGAAAGGTATGTTTTTGACACTTCAATCAATCAGTGGCTGCCTTTCATCTGCATATTGTGTTACAAGGAGCTGCCTTCTTCTTGACTTTTCTTTTTGTTCTTTGTGGGAAATTAATTCATGTCATTTCCATTTGAAATCCTGTGGCATTTGACTGCACAAGCATTCAGAGGCCCTCTTCTCCGACTGCAAGCTTAGTTTAATTGCATTGCTTCTCAGCAGCACCTTGAGGAAAAGATTCAGCACTGCAGGAGACAGGGGATCCCTCAGGATCCTGAAGTGATGTCCGGAAAATGGCTGATGTAGGTTGAGAGGCCTATGAGGGCCTTCTGAAATAGTTGACTTTGCTAAGTGATACTAAGTATGGTGCTTAGCATTTTTCCAATTTTGTATCTTGCTGTGAAAGGAACATTTGAGTGAGTGTCTTACTTACCTTTCTCTCATTGCTGGGATAAAATACCCAACACCCAAAGTTAAAGAGGGGAAGGTTTATTTAGCTCACAGTTTATAGAGGTTTCTGTCCACAATGGGCTGGCTCCAAGGCAGGGTGGCACATGGCAGAGGGGCAATAGTTCATGATGGGGAAAGATATCAAAAGTGACAAGACAGAAAGCAGAGAGGGCAACCCTCCTTCTGTCCCTTATATTTTATGTAGGCCACCGGATTAGGGCAAGTGTAGCACTCATACCTTTTATTCCAGCATTGAACTGGGAATCAATTACACACTCTAGATTCAACTGGCAAGCGCCACCCAAAAGTGCATGAGACTTTGGGAGACATCAAGACGCAAACTAAAACAAGGATTGTAAAGTGTCATCAGTTTCATTTTAGCATTTTCTTTTGTTTTTTTTAAACTGTGCTTAGAAACTGGGAGAATATTCTGTAGTTAGAAACTGATGTGTTTTATGAAAGGTTGAATAATGTGTCACACGATTCTGTGGATCTACAAGAAAGAGTTTCTTCAGAAAGAAATATTCTGATAAAGATGTACAATCTGAGTTCAGAGGATTCTCATACACAAGCAGTTGAACAGATCTCAGAATTTGACACTTTTTTATGTCATCTAAGTTTATAAATAATGTCAGGTACAGCAGTGTACACCTATAATCCCAAAACTCTCGGACTCTGATGTAGGAGGGTTACAAATTTGAGCCTAGACTGGACAACTGAGTGACTTAGCAAGAGTCTGTCTCAAAAACTTAAAAACAAATAATTTAGTGTAAATAAGGACTGGGAATGTAGCTCAGCATGAAAGTCCACCATACCCCAATAAATAAATGAATAAACAAATAAAGTCCCAATAATTGTTTCCAGCTTTCCAATTTTTTGGATATTTTATTTTAAAATCAGATCAAATCAAATAAGGAAAAAACTACAAGTTATAATTATTAAAAAACTGAGAAAATTAATCCCCAATTGACATTTTCTGCTTCAAATTCTCCTAGTAAATTAGCCAATCCTCTATTTTATTTTGAACTAACCTGTCGTATTTTGCTATAGGAGGCCAATGTATATTTTATCAGCAATGACACTTAGAAACTGTAGATTTAATTTATAATTGCTGGGAGGAGCTAGGTACAACTAGCAGCCTATGTTGGCGCAACTTGAATGGCGAGTAAATTGCCACCTTGCCAGGCAACCCATTGCATTTCCAGAGAGCAACATTTGTAGAAAACATTTCATTATACCGAAGGGGAATTTTGTGGTGCCTCCAAAGAAGACGTTCATACATATGAACAAATAGCATTAAAGCAAAATAACACCATTTTTTAAACTCTAAAAAGCACAAGACATTCTGAATATGGGTGTTTTTCTCTCCAACACCAAAACTGCTTGCCTTAGGTTTTCATAACCTCCAATCATTCCCAATTTGCCTCCTTCATCCCGTTCTTCTCCTTTTGAGATTCATCTGCATACTGTCCTTGGGATGTCTTTGGTAAGCCCTAAATTTGTCGTGTCACCCATTCATTTAATATGCCACAGTGATGTCCCTTTACCTCTCATACAAACACTCTCAGAAGGAAAAAGAAAAAAAGAAAAGATCATTGAATAGATCATTCTCTGCAGTTTCATCTCTCGGCATTTTGTCTCCTGCTACTGCTTATTCTCATTAAGCTTCAGCCCTAAAGTATTTGCATTTCTCCTAATGCACAGACACTCAATCCTTATCAAACTCAGGCTCTGCAATTCCAAATTCCTGCTTTTGGCTCCACCCCATGGTGTTGCAAATCGAGATGACACGCCTCTCTTTGTGGATGCACGCCTCCTTTCTAAAGTATAGGCAACTCTGGGAGACAGTGAGAAGATACTAATTATACCCAGCAATAATGTACACAGAAACCTGTGAAACTGATACTCAGTAAATGCTTGTCTACTAAATAAATAGATTGGATTAGATTGAATTAAATTGCTAGCACCCCTGTGCAATTTGTTTATTCAATATCCATTTTTTTGAAGAAAGAAAATGCCTAAAGTTGAAGCTTTAGACTTATGAAATAGTGACTACAAAGGAAAAGTTTTAGAAAAAGAATGTGGACCTGTTCAAAGAAAATTTATTCCACTGTCAATTTTGCCATTTTCTAGCCATACACATAAAATATAAAAGTGGAGAAATTCCTGTGGCTTTTTTTTTGTAGCCCCTAAAATCAGTAAAGAAAGGAACACCAAAAAGTGACATCATTTATAAGATTTAAATGAAGTAAGACATTGAATTTCAGTGTAGCATAACTGTTATTCCTATCAAAATGTGAACTTTTGTAAAATTTCTAAAACAATTGTTAAAAAGCCCTCTCAGGAAGATTGTCAACTGAAGAATGGAATAAAATGTTAAACACTCAATCACTTAACAGCCATCCAGCAAATGCTGGATGCAATGAGTTTATACAAGGAGTTTGCAGTTAAGAACACACCCCATCGTTCATGCCTGCTACAAGGATAATTATTCTATCTCTCATTAATCCTAAAAAACATAGTTGTTAACATATTGAAAAGATCTATGTCATGAGTCAAGGGATTCCCATCCCACCCTTATTCTCATTTTGAAAATTCATATTTCTTTATATGCACTAAGCTTATTTATTGGAGAATTATTTCATTGACATGGTAAAGATGTATTTGATTTTAGTGTAGATAAAATACATTTTTTAAACCAAAAATCCACAACATCTTCTGTCCTCTCCTTTGCTTCTACCAAAAATATTAGCCTTGCTAACAACCTGGACAGTAAAAAATGGAGACCATTTTACATTATTTGAATCATGTGCTACTAAAGCAGCTGAAAACCTGAAACCACAGACGTGCCAATGAATCTACAGTGTGAGGAGAACTGAATTCTGTAATCTCTGCACTTTATTTCTAGAAAACAACAATGGTAATTCGATGGGGAAAATAATGCTATCATATCTTGAATCTGCATTGCATGGCTAAAACTGAAATAAAGTGACATTCTAAAGAGTTGTTTAGCATCAAGTGCTGATTTAGCTGGATAAAGCACAGCTGTCTTCTCAAATTACACAACTGGATTCACACCATCTACTAATTCCTGGTGGAGTTTTAAAGATACCTTTATGGGCAATTTTCTTCCCAGTGTAAAGATTCCTAATTTAGATAGTACAAAATACCACTATCTACTATCCATGCATATATACCAGTTCCCTTAGAGATGTTTGACAAAAGAAATCACATTTTACAAGCTCTGGGTCATTGTTTAAAAATGTTTATTAAAATAATTGGATCTAAATCAATTCAGAAATGATTGCCAAACTGTCAACAGCTTTTCTTTAATCTTTCTTACTTTAAGTCATTGCTAGAGTTTGTCATAATGCCTAGTTTAGTCTGATAAGCAATCTTTGTTTCCCTACTGCTTATTCTTCCCAAACCCTCTTTCGCAATTGCCATTGTAAAAAATATGTTTAGCCTACTCACAAAATGTGGATTCTCTGTATCTCTCCATAGCATCTAATAACTGATCATCTTCTCCTTAGTTAAGTATGTGAGTTGAGTTCTTTTTTTATTTTAAAAGAAAAAACAGAAAAACGACAAAAACCAAAACAGATAAACAACTACAAGAACAATAAAAAACCCCAAGCAATAACTATATAGGCTTTCAAAACAAGATGATAGGAATTTAACAATGGTTTTTATATTGCATATTTTTATCTTCAAACTAGTTGCTTAGATTACCAGATATAGACATGCAAAAATGAACATACTTTTGAGTATTAACTGTTCTTTTCCGAGAACTAAGAGAATTAGTAGTTTAATCAACTTAGCTGCCATATATATATATATATATATATATATACCTATATACAAATTTGTATCTTTTCCTTTTCCCTTCTTTCTTTTCTCCTTTTTCCTATCCCATTTATTTTTCCACTTTGAGCAGTTTCTTATCTCTTTACAACATCTACTGTAGAGTTTGGATCTTATTTACTCTTTCAGTTTCTTACTCTAGGGAGACAATATGGTATTTGCATATATAAGTCTGATTTGTTTCACTTATGAGGATGCTCTCAAGTCCCATCCATTTACTTATAAAAGCCTTGTTGTCATCCTTCTTTATAGCCGAGTAGTACTCCACTGTATAAAAATAGCACAACTTTTTTATCCATTCCTCCGTTGATGGATATTTGTGTTGTTTCTAAGATCTGGCTATTGCAAATTGTGCTGCTATAAACATGGATGCACATATATCGCTGTGGTATGATAGTTCTAGAAACATTAGCCAGAGCAATTAGAAAGAAATAAGGATAGGAAAGAAGTTAAATTATCATTATTTGAAGGTTACATGATACTCTACAGGGAGGGATCCCCAATCTCCACTGAAAAACTTCTAGATCTAATAACTAAATTCAGTAATTTAGCTGGATACAAAGTCAACACTCAAAAATCGATAGCATTCCTCTATGCAAACAACAAACTCACTGAGAGAGAAATAAGAGAAACCACACCCCTCAAAACAGCACCCCCCAAAATTCAATATTTAGGAATCAATCTAACAAAGGAAGTGAAAGATCCATTGAAAATTACAGTACTCTGAAAAAAGAAATTGAAGAGGATTTCAGAAAATGGAAAGACATTCCTTGTTCATAGATAGAAAGAACAAATGTGAAAATGGCCATTCTTCTAAAATTGCTATACATATTTAATGCAATTCCAATCAAAATAAAACTAGCATACCTCACAGATCTAGAGAAATCATTCATAGAATTCATCTGGAACAAGAAGAGACCTAGAATAGCAAAGGCAATTCTGAGCAACAAAGGCAAGGCAGGAGGCATCACAATCCCTGAGTTAAAGTTATGCTACAAAGCTACTGTGACAAAATCAGCATGGTACTGGCACAAAAACAGACCTGAAGATCAGCAGAATAGATTAGAAGATACAACCACAACTACACACACACTCAGCCACTTTATCTTTGACAAAGGGGTCAAACATTCACTGGAAGAAAGATAGCCTTTTTATTAAGTGGTGCTGGTTTTTCATATACCGAAAACTAAAACTAGACCCATGTGTATCACCGTGTTCTAAACTATAGTCAAAATAGATCAAAGATCTAAATATTAAAACAGAAATACTAAATCTGCTGGAAGACAAAGAAGGTAGAAATCTTGATGACATAGGGGTAGGCAGACAGTTCATGAACAAAAATCAAACTGCATGGGAAATACTTCCCAGAATCAACAACTGGGATCTCATCTTATAAAAATGTTTTTACATTTCAAAAGAAATATCCAACAGAGACAAAAGAAAACCCACAAGTTAGGAAAGAATCTTAGCCAATTTCCCTCAGACAAAGGACTTCTATGTAGAATGTATAAAGAATTAAAACAAATCAGGCCCCCAAAATTCAAGGACTCAATCCAAAAATGGGCATCTGAGATGAATACAAACTTCTCAGATGAAGAAATACAACTGGCAATAAATATATGAAAAAATGTTCAGCATCATTGGTCACTAAAGAAATGCAAATTAAAACAATGCTGAGATTCTATCTCACTCCAGAAAAAAATAGCCAAGATCAAGAAATCAACCAATAACAAATGCTGGAGGGGCTGTAGAGAAAAAGGACACTTCTCCAATGTTGGTAGAAGCATAGACTGGTACAACCACTGGAAATCAGTGTGGAGATTCCTCAAAAAGCTAGGATTAGAGTTCCTATTTGACCCAGCTATCCTGCTTCTGGGCATTTTCCCAGTGAGCTGAGTTTTAACTTGCTGATTGTTCGGTATTTATTTAATAAAGTGTCATTTTGTTTGTCCTCTGGCTGGGAAACGAACAACTTTGCATCCACCAATAGTACCTTCATATAGGTTGCCTATTTGAGAAGGCCTCTTGTTCACCCGTTACAAAGCACTCACTACTGCTTTTTTGCACCCTCACTCACTCCATTTGCTTCATATTACATTATTGTGACTTGTTTCACTATCACTACCTACTCATTTTGTCCCCCAACAAATAGACATTTTATTCACCCAATCAAAATTTACTAAGAGACCCAAGAGTTAAGCTCTGGGCTAAGCAGTGTTGTTCCTGATAAGTTTTAAAATAGTCAGTTATTCTTCAAATAGACTAGTGTTGCATTTTCCTCATTCATCTTAGCTATTTCTAAATCTATTTCTATATTTAGAATGCCAATCTGCCTTTAAATGTATTTGCAAATAGTTTCCCTGTGTTGTGGTTTCTTGTCTTTGCATAGGGAATTGAGTTTTCCCTTACCATTTCTTTATTTCCACTTTGTTTTTTGTTTTCACTTTCTCAAGACATTTGGTATTAAGGAAATAAAATAATAAAAAGCACTAGTCCTGTGTGGCCAGAATGCTAAGAGTGGTCTCTGTGATTAACTGGGTAAATGTGTAAGCCATTCCCCAAGCAGCATCAACAAATCAGAGAAGCAGGGATAACCAAGAAGTAAATGGTGCCTTCCATAAAGCCTGGTATATAATTGAAGATCGCTATGCATCTATTGGAATAAATGATTGAATGGTCCCTAACACAGAGAATTTACTTTCTAGTAAATCTCAGTAACTGCTAAAGAAATTTGTTATCTGTGAGAGATGGAAGTCGTGACTGACTACAGGGATGGTCCTACTTCTTCATTCTTTTGACATACCACTTTTGCAAGAGTGACCTGCTATTGTAGATTGGGCGACCTTCCTCATTCCTTTACAGTGGGCTCAACCAAGTGATTCGTTTCACCAAGTGGTTAATTCACACTACAGTGTCATGGTAAAAAAACAAAAACAAAAACAAAAACCTCATCCTCCTCTGTTTATTCCCTTGAACTTCTAAAGTTGCCAAGAAATATACTCAGGCCAACTAGTGAAGGCTGAGATAGTGAAGTTCAATTTCTCCAGTGACCTCTGTGACTCCTTTCTAGATGAGCAAATAATCAACCCTGCCAAGATCAGAAAAGCTGTTAACTCATCTCTAACTGGCCTTCAGACTCTTAAAATAAAACAACCAACTATTGCTATTTTCAACTACTGACGATATAATCATTCCTTATACATCAATTGCTAACTCATTCAGAAGTTGTACAGCTGTATACTCCGATAGAATCATGTTTTTGGTAGAACTTTCTCTTCATTTTTCAATTTGAATGGTTGTGATAAGTATCTCATCTTTTTAGCATTTTGTACACCACCGTTAAAAAGATCGTTAGGTAGGAAAAGCACAGAAGTAGATGTAGATGTTCTTCCATTCTCTAATATCAAAATCTCAGAAATTTACCCTCTTAGCAAGGTGCTAAATATTAGAAATACAAAAATTAACTTTTGAAGTCAATCATGGCTTAGAGGAGAATAAATACATGAGGTAATTTTACCATCCAGTGCATGTATGTTTTAACAATCAAAATGTCTCAACCAAAATATTCTGAGTTAAAATCTTCTGTTTTTCACTTCCTAGGTGGATATTTTTCCTCAACTCCAACTCAACATTTCTAAAATAGAATCGTAATGATATTTAACCCTCCAGAAGACTGTCGAGGAGATAGCCTGAACTGAAATTATAACATAGTTAAAATCAAGCTTGGCATTTCTAAGCTCCCATTAGGTATTAGTTATTAGCACAATTTCTTCTGAAGCATGAAAGCACAAAAAAGAAATGCTGAGTGAGATAAGACCTAGGTAGTAGAGCTGCCACTATACAGTATATTGGTTAAGAAAAAGACATTTACAAATTTACTTGGAACATAGAATTCACATCTCTATTATCAAAGAATAAAGATATAAGAATTAGTATATACTATAGTTTTGAAATGCAACATCTGTGTAACATTGTCTAATACCACATATATTGCAAATTCCCAGTGAATTTGGTATTTTAATATTGAAGTAGCTTCTAAAAACATTTTAATTTAATAAACTTAATTGGTGTCATTGTGTGTGACAGTAGAAGCAAGCTTGATATGATTACTCCACAAGATATTCTGGTCCCTGTGTAATAATACTAGGAATAAAAAAGGGAACATTTATCCCCAGGATTTATAATAAGGAATAAAGATTCAAAACTTAAGCATGCATGGTGCTTTGGTAGAGTAAAGCCTATTACATCCCATTAAGAAGTAAAATACTCACATCTATATTTTCCTTATTTTTAAACAAGGTCAGTGAATTCATTCTATTGGGTATTTTGTATTTGTGATTACAAGATGCTGTCCCCTGCTGTCTGCTGAAGATTACACCAGCTAGTCAGTCATACACTGAAATAATAAATATTTCGCTACTTGAATGTCTAAAATTCAGAGAAGAGCCAATGTAGAGCTCTGTAGGACCATAGAACAAACTTGCCGTGCTAACACTGTGTCTTGTCTTCTGCAAAGTATCTCAACCCAGCAACACTGTGTCCTGTCACATACTTTTAGCATCTAGACAGACTGAGAGTGTCAAGATGTGACCAATTACTCATAGAATAATTATTCCTTCTAAAAGAGATTTTAATAAGAATTTGACAGGAAAAGTGCCCTCTTGTTTTTGAAGGTACCTAGCAGCCTCTACTGCATAACTATCTACATTTACATTATTAACAATTAAATTTGCATGCATCAGCTTGCTTAATACTTATTTCTATTCTCGTTGAGTAGAATCCGTTAAGGACAAAAGTGGTAATGACGTTTTCCAACAGGTGAATACATATTCACCTCTGGGAATCGGTGTTGATGATGACACCTGTATGCTGATGATGGTCTTAGAGGTGTCACCATGTTACCCTATCCTAGAAACCAAGTGACAACTGTAAATATTGGAAGTGAGCTGTGCTAGTTAGAAAACCTAGCTGTGTGAAGCTTCCTTTCCCCCATACTCAAAATGTTTTAGGAGTGTAAATAAGTACTTAATCCGGTGATGAATAGAAGTCCAGCAAAACACCAGGCACATAGATGCTCAGTAATTCCTGGTTAAACATGTATCTAAACATGAAGACCAAGTGACCAGGGTAACATCTTATAGTATCAATGTGTAGCAAATGTAGGAAGCGATATTGTAGGGGCCAAATGTGATGGTGAACAGAACTCATAAACCTTTCACTTTTCTCTTTGAATAACAAGCACAGACCTTTTTGTTGCTCTTTTGTTTGAGAGATTAATTCATCCCGAAAGGTGTTAAGGATGTCTAATAGGTTGGTGGTAATCAGTTTTGAAGAAAAATTTGCCTTCTTCCTGTCAGATTCCCTGAAAAGAGAATTTTCATTTCAGGTGGTTTCCAGTGTGTTTAAGAACCAGAGGATACACTTTTGGAAGCCATTCAGAGCTGCTAGTGAATGTACTTTAAATGGTTTACTAGTTGGTAACTATACTGGAAAACATAAATTTAAATTATAATCTACAGCTTCACGGTGTTTTCAATCAGTCAATACAGCATGCATGCAATAAAAAGAAGCAATTCCATCACCCCTGAACGAACTCTCATTTTGATATTATCCATAGCTCCACTCACGCTCTGCCAAAAAAAAAAAAAAAAGGAGCAATTATAATTTATAGGGAAGAAATGTCTTTCCCCTTGCAGGGATTGACATCTAAGATCCACATTACAGAATGTCCTTGCCCCTGTCCCAAAAAGAGTTTTTAAAGGTTAGTTTTGCAAGTTTAAGTAAGGGAATATGTATTGTACTATAACAGTAACAGGTAAGAAAAGGAAAATAAAATGGTATGAGGGTAAATATGCCGCTATGTTCCTTAGTAAAAACGTTATTTTTCTTTTCAGTATCACCTCTTATTCTGGTTTTCTCAACTCTGCTTAAAATTGTTTTGAACCAAGTATGTAATTCTGATCTCTCCAAAACAAAAGATGTTTAGTTAGGAAAGCTGAACTAGAAAAATATTTATTCACCCTCCTCCTCCTCTAGATACCATTTTATTCCTGATTCAATCGTTGTTCCTAACTTTACCCCATTTCACATCTCAGGATCACACAGCTGAGTGGCATAACATGAATACCTATAGCCCACAGAAAGGACCTTGGGATCGTGATATAAGGTAAGAAGAAAGGAATATAAATACAGTATTAATATCACTGCTGGTGGTCCCGGTCTCTCCTTCTTAGGAGACCTAGCAAAGCTGACATGTGCCCAGCGCTCCCTTAACAGGAGTTGATGGAAAAGTCTACATCCAGGAGGAGGGATGCTGGAATTGAGTTGTCAAGCTGTCCTGAATGTCTTGTACAAACTGAACAGGCCAATTTACTGCAAGGCTGCCTAGACTGAAGGCGCCTATCTCGCCTTTACAGTGGCTTCCTTCTAGCGAGATTATCCTGCTCCCGCCCCGGGTGGCTTAGGCGCTACCCCTGCATCTTTCTGAGGAGCCAATTCTAATAGTGCTGTGTTAATCCTCACCTTGGGACCAGCCTGCTGCACTTGGGAGAGACTCTTACCCTGCAAGCCGAAAGCAACAGCTTTGTGTGCCTGGTGATAATTTTGAATCCTAGTGGTGATTTGATTTCACTATTTTCTTCTTTGTAGCTCAAAACTCCTAGCTTTCCGGATGAAAAACTGGCAGGCTTTTCGGAGGGTAAAAAAAAAATTTTTTTTTTGACAACTTCTCCCACACAGCCTGAATTTCTTTACCTAATACTAACTCCCTCCCAGAGTGGGGGTGGCTTGGCCACGCCGCCGTTCCCGCTCTGCCCTCCAGGTGGCAGCCGTGCCACACCTGAGAGGCTCCGGTCCCCTCTTCCCAGACTTCAAGTGTTAATGCAATTGACCAATCACTGCTAAGATGATGGGAGGTAATTGGGTAATTGTATTTTACTGATCACTAGCAGAGAAAGGGAAAGGGGACAGAAAGAGGGGCAGAGGCGATCGGGGGACTGCGGTCCTGGAGGAGCCCGGGAGCTAAGGCCCCTCAGGACAGGGCAGAGCTTGGGTGGAGGGGGAGCCTGGCCCGGCGGGAGCGGCGGGAGCGCGTGTGTTTATCTGGAGGAAGGAGGGGAGTGGAGAGAGGGAGGGCAGGAAGGAAGAGAGTTCACGGCCGAGGGGAGGCAGGGGCCGGGCTGCGGTCGCGCAGCAGCCGCTAGGCGCCGCCGGGGACTCGAGCCGCTGCGCCCGGCCGGCCGCGCCCCCGCCGGGCCCGGCTCCGCTCCGCGCCGCGACAACTTGTGGCTGCGCAGCGCGCCCCGCGCGGCCGGAGCCGGAGCCGGAGCCGAGCCGAGCCGAGCCGAGCCGAGCCGAGCCCAACCGAGCCCAGCCGAGCCGAGCCCAGCCGAGCCCAGCCGAGCCCAGCCGAGCCCAGCCGACCGCGGGCTCCTCTCCGAGCGAGGACCCCAGCCGGCGCTGAGGGGCTGATTTATTTTTAACCCCCTTCGCACTTGTGTCTCTTCTCTTTTCCTTCTTTTTTTTTTCTTTTTAATTTTTTAAAATTTCTTTTTCAACATTTTGTTTTCAATTTCCCTACACTCCCGCGGTCCCGCCACTTTCCTTGGAAATAAAAGCCCACTCTGAGCTGCACCCCGCTCCTCCTCCTCCTCCTCGCCGAGGCGCCCCCGGATCCGCGCGGAGGGAGCAGGAGGGGACCCGGGGCCCGGCGCGGGTCCCCCCCGTGACCCCGACATCCCGGCGATCGCGGCCCGGAGCGCGGACTCGGGCTGCACCTGGCGGATCCGGATCGGGACCCGGGACTCGTGCTGGGGGCGGGGACAGAGCCGGAGCCCCGCCAGCCTTAGGGGAAAAAAAAAAAAGAAAAAAGTGCGGGGAGGCGACGGGTTTCTCCTGACAGCTGACGGAGCCTGGAGGTTTTCCGCCCCCGCCGCCCGCGCTCGGTTTACCGTGAGAGCCTGAAACTGCGGAGGGAAGGAGCCGGCAGCCGGCCCGGGCTGGCGGGCAGCGGGAGGAAGCGGCTGCCCGGGCGGCGGGACCGAAACCCAATTGCGCACTGGGTTGTGATGAGAATCTAATCAGATCTCTGGCGGAGGGGCCGGCCGGAAGGCGAGCGAGCGAGTGGGGGGAGCTGATCCCCAAAATCTTCGCGGGAGGGGAGCAGCGGCGGAGGAAAGGAGTCGACGACGTAAAAGGAGACTTTTTTCTTTTTCTTTTTCTTTTTTCTTTTTTTTTTTTTTTTTTTTTTTTGGTGGCGGTGGCTGTG
>PVJX010021644.1:0-31615 GCA_004027295.1 Dolichotis patagonum | reverse complement strand
GTTTTTACAGCTTTCAATAGAATTTTTGATTTCCTGTATATCTCTTTGAATCTGCTTTATGCATTCTGTTTGTTTCTTATATTGTTCTTTGAGGGATTCTATCTGTTTGCTTTGTTCCTCTAATTTTTTAGCTGTGTTTTAACTAGATGCGTTCACTATTTCTTTCACTATTTTTATCAATTCTTCTTTTACCTGGGCAAGTATTTCTGGTTTGAATTTTTCCATAGCTTTCCCTATTTGCATATTTATTTCATTTGATATCATTTCCGACATTTCAGGCATATGGCTTCTTTTTTCTTGTATGTACACAGCTTCTAAGCTTTCTTGGGGAGGGCTAGGGCTTTGAGCCTGCCTTTTGGTCTTTCCTTTTGTCATTTTTCTATATTTCCTTACTTTGAGCGGTGTTCCAACGCTTTCTCTGCATGTGTGACAAATTACCTCTTGCACCGTCAGTTCCTGGAGGGGCAGTGGCTCCCCCACAGTTTCTTGACTTCCTCACAGGGTCCTAACTCCCCTCTGTGGGCTCCTGGCTCCCTAAGTTGTAAGGCGAATGCTGGGTGTGGTCAACCCGGAGCCTGTGGAATGTCAGGCAGGCCAGGCCACCGTGCTTTGTCCCAGGCAGGTCTCCAGGAGGTTCCCTGCAAGTGAAGGGTGGGCCTACAGGTCCCAAAGAGTCAGGCCAAAATGCTGGTTTCTGCAAAGTTCCCAGTCCCAAACAGACCTGGCCAAGATGCCAGTCTCCAGAATATTCCCAATCCAAACAGTCCAGACCTCTCTGCGGGTCCGGGAGGTTCGGGTCCCACAGAGTCAGGCCGCGATGCTGGTCTCTGTGAGATTTCCTGGGGGTGAAGGGCGGGGCCATGGGCCCAGACAGACCTGGCCCAGATGCCAGTCTCAGGGTAGTTCCCTGGGGATGAAGGGCGGGCCTACCAGTCCCAAACAGTCGTAGTCTACTTATCTCTTGTTTAATTTGAATTAATATTTCAGTTTTGGTCCCGCTTACGAGGTCCTGAAGATATCTCTTTATGTCTGCTAATGCTGTGTTTGATGTTGCATTTTGGCTGCCCTCAATCTCTTTTGTATTTACCTCTCCTCTATCAATGTTCTCAGGGTTGGGGCCTATGGGTTTTTTCTTATTTCTCCCTCTTGTCATGTTTTTGGTTCCTTCCGTACAAGTGTACAGTATAATTCGCAGCCCATTTTCTTGTTGGCTAAGGCTCCTCTAGAGTGCACAAGTTAGGAGCTTTTGCCCTCCTCAATAGGCTATCAGAGAGTAGAGTTCAAGCATGGTCAGTGTGTGCTGGCTCCTCCCCTCCGGGGCAGTCAACCTTTGCATGCGTCAGTGTGTGCCGATCTCAGGGAATTAATTTGTAGCGACTCACTGGGTCTTGGCCAGGCACGGCCCAGTCCAAGCAGATTGCACCAATCTGCTCGGCAAGGAGAGCAACCAACTGAAGCCAGTTCCTTATCGAGTTAGAGCTGTCCTGCCCAAATCCAACATGTCATCCAGTCGGTTTCCCCTTTCCCGTGGGAGGGTCTTATTCCCATCACTCACCGCGTGTTTTTGATAGTCCCCGAGAACTGCTTATTCCCATCACTCACCGTGTGTTGATGCTAGTCCCCGAGAACTGCTGGACTCCCTGACCTCTGACTGCAGCGTGGCTCTGGTGCGAATTCACGGTGTCTCTGGGTGGCTCTTGTTCTGGGCTGGGTCGGGACGAGCCACATGCAGGGCTGTTCAGCTCCATGCTCTGGCGGCTCAAGCCAGTTACATTGGCGCAGTTCTGGTCAGGTTGCTCTCGGGCAGGAACTCAGGCAGCTCGAGGAGGGCGCTGTGCTTGTTGATCATAGCTTCACTAATGGTAGGCCCAGGACCTCATATTCGAGCAGTTTTTTGCACTTTAGTTTCTTCGTGGGCTGTGAGAATCCATCTCTCTCTGTTTGGGTCTCTCCAGGGTGTTCTGTTCTGGCATTTGAGCTGTCTCTCTCAGAGAGGGTCCCTCTCCTGCTACCTACTGGTTCGCCACCTTTGGACTTCCCCCTATATAACTATTTCCTGTTGTTTATTTAATATCAATGTTTATGTTTGTGTTGACGATCAAACACATTTGCTCAAATGAGCATCCTTAAAAGCACTATATTTCTCCAAAGTTGTACATTATGTGCTTTCACTGGAGGCTAAATAATCTGGCAATTATAGATAATACACTTGAAAATTGGGAGCAGATAGGATGACCCTTTTTGCTTAACTGTGTACTTTACATCTTAGTTTAAAACTGCACCCCAGCAGAGAACTTACTATGTCCATTGCTATATACTAAGTGTTCAAACGTGGCCCAACACATAGTAGGTACATAACATATATTTTTTAGAATAAGTAACTAAATTCCTCAACAAGGGAGACTTTCTAAATGTCTTGATCATTGAGAGTTCAAAATGTGCTGATTATAGTTACATTTTTTGTATAATTTGTATATTCCTTAAAATTTGTGCACAAAGCAAACCTTATGTATATATTAAATTGCAATTTTAAAGTGACCTAGATGACATTTCCAGACATGACTTAGTTTCTTTCTGAATGATCCTTTCATTGGTAGAAAAGACAAATGAGAGGAGAGTGACTTGCCTTTCTTTATCACTGTCAAAATCCTGAATCTAATAGTTGAGAAAATATTAGATTATACCTAGGGATTGTCTCAGTGGCTTTGTGCTCTCATTTTCATACTGACCCATATGCATTCAGTTAAAGAGTCAAATTTAGGGTTAAGTCTAGTTAAAGATCTTGGGCTTAACTCTGTATAAAGGCCAGAAAACAATCATGCCCACATGTCGAGAGGATGGTGGCCAGGTTGATGGTTGAGAATCTATCCGTGTGACGCGCAGGTCAGTGTGACGTCCCCAGGGTGCACTGTGGCTGTCTTCAGATGTGTCTGAGCCGTGGTATAGTAGGGGAACCACAATTTAACAATTCTCCTATAGGAAGAAGATAGAACTCCTAATTGAAAGTCATAAAAAAGTAAATTCCAACTTAACCAAAGGGATAATTTTATGGATAAGAAGTAATGTAAATGTAGAATGATTGTCTCAGATAATGGTATTGTTTGGGGTCACCGAAGAAACTGAAAGAATGATGACTACTCACTGGAGATGTTGGGTGGGGAATTCCAGCATCTTATTGTAGATTGGCTTCGGGCTGGATTAAGGCTCTTCAGAGTGACCCATGGCACTGATGACTAAGGAAATCTAAAATCTCATGAGGCAAGATGAATAAAATCAAATATGCCATAACTTGTCTTTGAGCCACTTATATGTTTGTTTGGAAGTTACAGTGAGAGAATCCACTTGGAAGTTGTGTGAGGAGTCCAATAATCCCTATGGCTGTCCAGCTGTCTTCAGAAAGGATGGGCTGAGTTAATTGTGGAACTCCTGCTTTGCGTATAAGACTTTGCAGATTGGGAACCTGCTGCCCCAAACTCTCTTTCTCTCTTATGTAACTAAAATGTGTCATTGGGGAGGTGATACGTTATCTGTTTGTGTCCCGTGTGTTTTGAGTGTCTTGGTCTTTTGCTCAGACTTAAACAGTTCATGTTAAGAAATAAAATTTTTGATTGCAGATGTTAAGTTCTGCCCCCTGTTATCCTGCCATTCACACTTAATTCAGTGAGTTTTTTCTAAGGTTTTGATAATAAATCAGGATGGGGATTCTGCTGTTGTTTTCCATTTACTTTGCCTTCTTTTTTGTTGTTGTTGTTGTTTGTTTGTTACTAAGAATCAAACTCACAACCTCACACTTGCCAAGCAGGTGCTTATGCTGCTGAGCCAAATCCCCGGCCCCTTGCTTTCATTTTTACACTTTTTATTTTTCTAAAATCTTAAGTGTAGTATTCAAAACTAAACAATCCCTCCCATATTTTGCTTCAGCTACTAATCATAAAAAAACAAAATATATTTAAGATTTCCCTTTCGGAAGGCACAATTTTTTCATTTCTTATAAGCACCTTGGAGTAGCAGAGTTCCCTGGTAAAAATGTGTCTCTATCCTAGTTTCCATTGTTTAAAGTTAAAATAAAATTTGCCTACATTGTGTCACAGGTTCTTACTGGTCTCATACATACACGGGGACACATATACAACAATTCTAATGAAGTAGGAGCAAACTTTCAGGAAGTGATAATACATTTATGGACTTGTTAAAGGCAATGGTTTTACAGGAAAATGCTAATTTCCAAACCTCTCAAGCTGTTTACATTAATTAGAGCATTTTATATGTGAACACTACTTCAATAAATTGGCTTAATTTTTTTCCCTGTCACTTCAAATGTACAGATAATTGGGTTATTCTGTTTTGGCTTCATCACATTACTAGGCAAGCCTGAAATTGCTACCAGGTAAATAATCAAAATTGGCAACAATTTGTTATTGCAATAATTTTTTTGGGAAAAGAAGTATTTGCTACATAAGTACTATATACTTTTCCACCATCCAATTACACTCATAATTTCTCCTGCTGCAATCTTATCTTGCTATACCATTTTGAGTAAAACTTTCCCAGTAATGTTTTAGTTAAAAAAACAACACATTTTCTTATTGTATCATTTCAGAAAACTTACTGTGTTCTTATGTTATTTCGTAACAAAGTCTTTGACAATCTCCTATGTAAATACAAACCTGAAATCATCTTAAAGACCAACTGGAAAATTTGATTTAAAACAATAGCTTGGATAATTTATTAAACTCAGCATAATTTAATTTGTTCTCTAAATAGTGTAGTCACATATTGCCAATTTATTTTATTCAGGATTTTAACTGTGTGCAAAATCTTTACCATGTCACCTTTGAGAATACATGAAAGTGTTATAGAACCAAAATTGTGTAATTTAAAAATGCATGTGTCAGTAATCAAAGAAAATAAATGAACTTTGTTGCTATTGCCAGCTAAGCATTCTGAATGTCATTTGATGGTTACTTCCGTGACTGTACCTGCTCGCTTGGAAGCAGTAGTCTTTACACCCGCACCAGAGCTGCTGCCATTTGTCCAGTCCAGGTGTCCGTTCATTCACTGTTCCGTTTTCCAAGGTCAGGCAACTCTAATGAGCAGGTCTACTTTTTGGCAATATGCATAAAATATCAAATAATAAATGAGGTTTCATTTATGGATCAGAAGGGGTCAAAACATAGGAAATATAAAGTGAAACAATTCAGATAGCTTTTCCTTTGGAAAGATTTAAAGATAGGCTGTGGCTGCTCAAATCTTTATAAAAATGCCTTGTCCTGTTCAGTGGAGCAGTTCATTTACTTTTCTCTTCAATGATTCATCGATGTTATGTGGATGTGACTAGAATCTAGAAACAATATTTATGATTCAGTTCATTTGAGTGTACATATTTATGTCATCATTTCATGATGTGCAAAAATCAAACCAGCTGCAAAGATAATTTAGCAATTGCAGGTTTCTTTCGTGATCTGTTAATGCCCTATTTCATGGGCCCTGGTAAGGGTGCCAAATAGTAATGAAAATGAGCATCATGTTTGTTAGAAGGGTATGGAATTTTATATTTTCTTTTGGGAGTTTTATGAGGTTTTTACCTTATCTGTTTCTGTCTTAATCGGTGTTTATATGTTGGTATTCCACTGAGTTTCTCTATTTTAAGTGTAGTACCCTACACTTGGCTATGAGCAAAATGCTTAACCTGCAGGGTCCTCATCCACAACAATTTACTGACACTTTCCTCTTCCTTGGGAATAATTTAAAGACTGAATAGTTTGTGTAGAATTTACTGACCTGAAGGAGGAGGCGGATATCCTGGGCAGAGACACTGTGAATTCTCATACAATTCATTAAACTGGGAAGTGGTGTTCATTCTTTTCCCAATTTTGCTACTGACAGCTTTATTCCAAGAAGGCATCATGTTATCCTCTGCTTCTGGTTCATTTATTAGATGGTTATTTGCCAGCTGTGCAGACAACAGATAGAGCTGCAAATTTAGCTCAGTGCCAAGGCTCTGGGTTTAATCTCTCTTATAGTTCTGTCCCAACTTATGCCCACCTTGTGAGTTCCTGTTTTCCCCCATCTTGGACCCATCTCACCTCATGGTTTTGCCCTATAAAAGTCCCTAGAAAAGGCAGTCTTTGGCAACCCACTTGAGACCCCTTCTCTCCCTTCTCTCTCTCTCACATACAGAAGTTTTCTTTCTCTCAATAAATATATTCTGCTCTTAAAAAAATTTTTTTTAGGAAATAAAATTGGCAGTATTTAGTGATTAGTTACATATGATTAGTGAAGTTGGGTGTAAGACAAAGGTTTCTTGGTTTGGGAACCTGGGAAGATGGTATTATCACCAAGAACATCATGGATATCAAAGGCGGAGTGCTGGATGATTTAATAGTGAGATGAATTCAGTTCTTTTGTTCAAAGAAGTACATGATGGTAATTTTCCTGTGAGTGGAAATAAAGGTAGATTTCCATCTATGGGCAACGACATGATTTATACTTTCATCCAAACAGTGCCCTGGTAAACCAGATCCCTGACATAAACAAACATACAAGCAAGCAAACAAGCAAGCAAGGAAACCTGCTGCTATTAGGCATCTTTCGCTATATGGTGCTCCCCATGTTCCAAGGGAAACTGCGCTTTCCCCTCTTAAATCTAGAACGCAACCAACCCTTGTTGAGTTTATTAAACGCCCTGCCCCAGCCCTTGTGGAGTTTACTAAGCCTGCCTGTGTACATGGCTCTTTCATTAAAGACTGTGCAGTTGTCCAACATTGGTGGGCCATCTCTTCCCTGCTAGAGCCATGACTATTACACACAAACAAACAAAAGACAGTCACAGCAGTCCTGTGGAGTCAGTCCCCAAGTGTCCCATAAATACCCTACTTCTTTCATTAGCTCTCTTTTGATGGACACAATGATAAAAAGATCATCTATTCTCTCAGTTTTCCATGCCCATGTCTCGTGGAGATGGAAAGCAAGGGAACCTCTTTTCTACCTCTCTCATCCCTCTTCTAAGCCTGACCTCCTACAAGCGCTCTCTGAGTCACCAGACTGAATGACTATGTTATTCTCACCAATGAATAGAGCATCTAATTCTAGCAGGCGACAAAGTAATGTGTCAAAGAAAAGGGCATTTATTGCCTGTTGCCTGATAACACATTACTATTCTCTTAACAGCTTACAACAACACACATGTATGCATTACAGAAACCTGGGGGTGGCTCAGATTGCCCTTCTGCTTCTGATTCAGTCACAGTGGTGCAAGAAATAAGCCAGGGCTGGGGGCCTTATCCGAAGGCTATGTAAGGAAGAATCTGCTTCTCAGCTCATGGATTATTAGAATTTCAGTTTCTCAAGGGATGTCAAACTGTTGGCCTGAAGTGACTACTAGATCCTTGCCACATGGCTCTACTTAAACATGGCAACTTGATCTATCAAAGCCACTAAAGGAGAAGGGGCTGCTAGCAAGACAGAAGTCACAATTTTACGTAGCTTAATAATGGAGTTGACACCTATTGCCTTCTATGGTTGGAAGGAAGTCACTAGGTCAGCACACAAGAGGAGGGTCTTACCCTGTGTGATTACTGTGAAGCAGATACCCATCTCAGATTGTACCTGCCACAAAGTCCCCAATCCTCTAAGTAGAAAAAATTGAACTCTGTTAAAGGCTATTTTATTTACCAGAAGAAAAAATATTGACAACTAGATGCAATTCATAGGGTTCTAAATGGAAATCTTGGAGATATTTGAATAGTCCCTTTACCATAAATGTGTCATACCAATGTGGTTTTCCTGGTTCTAATAATTATAACAATAATATGATAATTACATGTAATAATAATTATAAAACAATTACTTTGGAGGAGTTTGAGTTAAGGATATAGGAAACATTTTGTACTATTTTTATAACTTCTCTCTTAAGTAAAACAGTAGCCCAAATTAAAAATCAGCAAAGATGTGATTTATAAAATTTAAAAATCCATTGACCATACAAATTTATTTTGTGGCTACAGCTTATTCAATAATTTTATGTCTTTTTCAGAACTTTTTTGTAGATAAAAATGTATATGTGTAAATCATGACAAAACATAAAATTATTTAAAAATTTTATAGGTAAAATGGCTACATTTTCTGATAGATTATTTTAGAACATCTTTGGTAGTGAAAATGCACTATTGCTATACAGTAGCATTATTTATATATTTATCAAATGTTTCAACAAGTAATCTTTGAGGTCGTTTAAGAGTTTTTTTTTAACCTTAACTTTAAAGTGCGTCATGGACTTTTGTGCAAAACACAAAATGGACTTCGCACATCAGTTTAAAACAATCACCATTTCTAAAATAGTAATTCTGATAACTGAAGTGGATCCTCCTGTGTGCTGAGCACCATTTTTCAGTTGTCAGTTTGTTTGTTGCTTGGATATAGGTACTTACATTCCAAAATAGTGTGGCTTGTCTCACTCTGCTGCTCCCTGTGATGAACAGCAAAATACTTCAGCCCTCATAGGTAGTTAGATTTCATGCAAAGCAAGAACAAATGGCCCTCGTTTTGCTTGTTGTTTGAAAGGGCTTTGGGTTATTAATATTCTGTCACTGTTTCACATGTCCTAGTCCAGCAATTTAAAGCTGCGAATCTTGGTTAGTTATACCTCTTAAGAGAGCTATTTAGAAATACTCTAGACATTTTTGTTAAGCCCTATTTTTTAGACTAGAGGGCCTAATGGTATTTTAATGTCTATATATTCCCAGAACAAAATTTGAGAAAAATGCCTGTTACCTTTTGAAATTTATCAAATTAGGTAGGATTATCAGTGCTCCTCTGAGAAACGTTATTAAAGAATTAATTTTGATTTATGGAGTGTTTGTGGTGAAAAGATCATGGGAAATTGTGCAAACTCCAGCTCTTCCAACACTCTCAGTTTTCAAAGAGGGAAACTGAGTCTTGGCATGAGTGAACTGCGGCCGCAGGTCAGACAGCGGAGGAGTGGCTGTGTGAAGGTGGTAAGGTGGTGAATTTAGAAAAATGACCATGGTAAGAATGAGGTAAAGATTTAACTTCTGAACATGAAAATAATCTGTTGTGCCCTTGCTAAAGCTTCATTATTGTTGCCCTGGGAAATTCTGAAAAAATATGTGGAATGATTTAAAAAAAAAATGGACAGCTTTAGAAGTGAGGAAAGCAATTCCAGGAATTGCTGGTGACAGTCTGGTTCTCAGAGTGGTGGTCAGCTTGATAGCCATCTCTCCAGGGTCCAGGAAAATGCTAGGTGAAGTTTTTCAACTCTAAATGGTACTTGAAACTTCACCAGTTAGAGAAAAATTTTTATGTTTACAAGTATAAATGTAAGCACTCTTCCTCTAATAAGAGAAAATTCTCAGGAAAGGATAAGTGTCCATTCATCATATATTATTCTGTATTTTTGCTCTAATCTCTTTCTTATTTGAAAGCTTCATTGAGATGAGCTATAATTCCGAGTGCAGTTTTGGTTAGTTGTAAGAAGAGAAGAATGTGGTTTGAATAGTCTGGTATAGGTAGTCATCTGGGAGGGGTATTGAGGGTTTCCTGGATGGTTTTAGGACCCTGGAACCCTGACCCAGGACGAAAATGTAAAGGAAACATGCCAAAGCATGTCCTGGAGTGTTTACAACTTTATCATGGGCTGTCTTACGCCTACAAAAGAAGTAGACTATTCGCCATTCTTTTCTAGGACTGAGACAGCCTTGTTTTCCCCAGCCCCTTTGGGAGTTTTTTGGCAGAAGGCAGTGCAATCTCAACCTCCATGTGTATGGTCATGCAATGGAAAGGTGCATGCCATTCTTGCAACACTGATCCATGGGTCTTTGGTTCAGTGTGCCTGGAGTCTAATCCCGGCTCTGCTACTCATTGCCGCAGTGAACTGGGACAATCACCTCCTTTTTCCTGTGCTTCAGCTCCCTTATTTGTGTGCTAGGTACAGTAGTAACGGTACTTCTAACAAAGGGCCACTGTGAAATATAAATGAGTTAATGCACGTGAAACACTTAGCATAGTGCTTAGCAAAGTGTAAATAGCTGCTCATAATCCATGCTGTCCATACTGGTTAACTCTGCATCCCAATTTTATTCAATCAAATATAGTCTAACTTCTCTGGAAGAGGATTTAGGCAAGTATTTTAAAACAATGTTATATGAGTGATGCTTTCTTAATTCTCTAAATATCTAATATATATTTCCCTAATTGCAATCAATGTCTTTTTTTATACCAAGATACCTGCCTGGATCAATTCATATTTTTGTACTAAAAGTAGTTCTTTCATAGGCAAAACTCTTTCCATATTTTCACTGTCAAATTTAGTGACTTAATTTATATAGATAATTATGTAAATATCAGGGTTTGAAGATGCCAGGCAGGCGCTGTGCCACAGAGCTACATCCTGACCCTCTAATGTGATTATTATCAAGTCCTCTTTCTCACATTTTTGTCTATAATGAAATCTCCTTTCTCCCGAGATTCCTTATTGACCATCTCAGTTCTGTTTTATCTCACTGACTGGCATACCATTCTGTCACTATAATCAGTAGGACTCTGCGTGGGGTTTTGTACGTAAGCTTTGATCGGGGAAGTTTTAAAAACCCAATATCCGCCCTTTATGGGAAAGACGCCATGGGACGGTAAACAGAGGATGGGATGAAAGTGCGGACACCTGGATTCTGCTTCTGTGTCTGCTACTAAAAGCTGTGTGACCTCCAGTCCATCCCAGAATCCCCTGGGCCTGTGCTTGTCAAGTAAAGGACGTGAACGAGGTGTTGTTTAGAGTTTCTTACCTATGTTGCACTGTATGATTCTGTGACATCTGACACAGCCTTCGTGTGCAAAGTGCGTGCTTTGATCAGACTGATGTATATATATTTTCTTTCCCAGTTTCCTTAATATTATCTGAAGTACCTTTGGAAGATGCCCAGCAAATGTGAAAGGTGCTGCTATAGTTGTAGGGTAGAAAAAGCCGTCTGGATCGTGGCCTTGCCACTACAATACTCAAGGGTCCTTCCGCGGAGCTGAGGATCTGGGAAGACTTGATTCCATGTTAGGTGAACAAAAAACAGAGAATTGTTTTCTTATTCCTAGTTTGCGGAAGACGGAATGGAAATCTAAAAGATAAATAACCACCCAGCCTCTTCCTAGATGCCATTTGTCTGTACAGTGTTTCTTTCTAGGGAGGCTGGGAAGGTTAAGGAACAACTTCCCCTCTGTCTCTCTCAGATATACTTTGAACTTCAAAGGAAAAATAACAAATGAGGGTAACCTATTTTTTTGACCTACTTCTGCCTTTGCCATTTGGGGGCCTTCATCTCCATGTTAATTTTCTCCTTTTGATATGGAGCAGAGCTCTTTTTTCATTGACTGGTGTATTTTGGCATAGGATATTTTAAAACAGTCATTTGAGATAAATGCTTCTAGAAGAGATAGTGACACGATACATTATGGAACTAGCTTATTGCCTCTAAACTCTAGGGCAGTGATGGTGAACCTACGCCTGTGTGTTGTTTTTCTTCTATGAAAAAGATGTTAATGTGTGAGGTTTTAAAAAATTTTTTTTATTAATTTGAAGGTAGCAAAATACAACAGAACAGGATGGAATAAAGCCAATTGAGACAGTGTAGTGAAATTGGTACAGAACTTCACAGCAGGTTGCTGGGATAACAGTAATAGGTACCACAGTATATCTCATTATCTTCACAATAGTTGTTCTTTCAATCAGGTATAGCAAAATCAAAGGAAATATAGAATATTATAGAACTTATCAAAGCAGAATATTGAATAGAGCAATGTCATTGATCAAGACAAAGCAAAACAGTGATAAAAATATTTGCCTTCAAAAAGATGGTAGAAGGAAATCCCCCTTAGTTGCTATGTTACATATGGTCAACCTCCCAAGAGATGCTCATATCTCTGGCTCCCAGTTGCTAATGGGGCGGGGGTGGGGGATGGGAGGGATGGGACGTTTGATTCTTAGCCCACACACTAGTAGACTTACAGCTGCTTACCAGGGCAGTGAGCTGGTTGTTCAGTGTTCCAGCGCCCTAAGTTCCAACATGGTGCAGATCTCAGGAGATGCTGCTGCTTCCTCACCCTGGGGTGGCCGTGGCTTGCCAGACCACAGCCACTTACCAGGGTGGCAGGCTGGTTGCTTGGTTTCCCTGCTTTTTTTTTTTTTTAACTAAAACCTCAGTGTTCAGGCTTAATTTCAGTGTTGGCACTTTGTGATAAAAAAGTGGGTCATAGTTTGCAGTCTGGGCACTTGTTTCTACAAAGTTCACCATCACTGCTGTAGATAATGGCTGAAATTGTTGTCATAGGACTGAAAGTCAAAATATAATTACTATAAGAATTATAAGTTAATATTATGCCATTTGTGGCAAACCTTACTTTTACTGTTGTTATTTTTTTGGTTTTTTCTTTTCTTTTTGAGACAGGGTCCCTCTGTAGTGGTCCAAACTGGCCTTGAACTTACAGTATAGCCTAGCCTGGCCTTGAACTCCTGGAGATCCTTCTGTCTCAGCTTTCCAAGCACTGGGATTACAAGTGTGCATCACCACACCAGGCTGGTGGCCAACTTTGATATCATTATTATTTTGAGTAATATATTATAAAAACTTTGATTTTTTCACCTTTTTTTCTTACAGGCATGGCCTCCAACCCTGTAGATCTTTCTGTGAGGCTGCAAAAGAAGGCTGTGAATCTGTCCTGGAGATGGTGAATGCCTCCTGGCCTAAGTTTCTAAAATGCTCCCAGTTTAGAAACCAATCTGAAAGTAGTAACGTCAGCAGAATTTGCTTCTCACCGCAGCAGGAAAATGGAAAGCAATGTAGGTGTCTGTGTTTCATTTCCTTTTGGAGTTTTTCTTTGTTTATACTGTTCATAAACAGATGCTTGCAAATAAGTACAAAATTGAGTGAAATTTAAGGTGAGCAGACCCCAGATCAAGAAACGGGTCATTAACCACACCCTAGAAATGCCCCCAACTGCCTTGCAGTCTTACTTCACCCTGTCGGAAGAAATCTCTATCCTGACTTTTATAACCTTAGGTAGCTCTACTTCTGAGCTCCTTATAAACAGAATCATAGTAACCTTTTTGTATCTTGCTGCATTTGCTAAGCATTATGTTTGAGAAATTCATGAAGCTTTCATTTTGTGGTTCATTCGTTCTCACTGTTATGTAATAGGATTATGCCACATTGTATTTCTCTGTTCTGCTATCAATAGACATTTTAACTGTTTCTAGTTTTCAGCTATTAAGAATAAGAATGCTATGACTACTCTTATACATGTCCTTTGTTGAGTGTGGTTATTGATTTATTCAGCAGAAATGTTCTCTAAAATAGTTGTGTCAATTTAAGCTACATATAAAAGTTATGCTTGTTTCAAATTTCCTATATATAGAAGTTACACTTGTTACAGATCTTTCCTGATCCTTGGGAATGTCAGTCTCTTTCATTTGAACAATACTAGTGAGAGTATTGTGAGATTTCTTTGTGGTTTTAAATTGTGTTTTTGTGATAAAATTGATCACACTTTCAAATTTTTGGTGCTTTGAATATCCTTTTCTGTGATAATAACCTTGTCTGTACAAATATTTTGCCTATTTCCCCATGGTCTTTTTGCTGTTAGTTGATAGTTTTGTATGCATTCTGGATACGTGTGTGTGTGTGTGTGTGTGTGTGTGTGTCTGTGTATGTGTGTAGTTTGAATCTTCAAAGTTCCCAAAGGCGCCCATGCTAAAGGCTGTGATGCTAGGAGAGGAGGTGGAGCCTTAGGTGGTGGAACCTAAAGGAAGGAAGTGGAGAGCTTGGCCTTGAAGAGGATCAGGTGCTCTAGGAGGTTTTTTGGGGCCCCGGTGCACGCTCTCCTACTGCAGTGAGATGAGCTTATTTTTCCATCAGCTGCTTCCACCATGATGTTCTGCCTCGCCACAGATCCAAAGTGATGGGGCCCACCAACCATGGACTGAGACCTCCAAAACCATAAGGCAAATTAAATCTATCCTTCTTTAAGTTTTTTATTTCAAATATTTTGTTATTGTGACAGAAAGCTGAATAATACATATCAGATCCATTGCATGCCTATGTTGTAAAGTTCCCCCACTGTATGGTTGGCTTTCCACTCTCTATTTGCAGCTATATGGAATAGAAAGTCCTAATTTTGATGAGTCCACATTAGCCACCTTTGATGTGATGTGTGTGTTAAGAAATCTTTGCCTATCTTCCAAACATAGAATTTTTCCCTTATGTTTCTACTAGGATTGCTGTTGTTTTTGCATTCCATTTTTCACTTACCATAATTCAGGAATTGATTTTTATGTGTGGTGAAAGGTAGGAATTAAATTTTTGCATGTGTATATTCAGTTGACCTACAATATATTGTTTTTAAGGAGACAATCCTTTTCCTCTTCATAGTAACATCCCAGTTGTTATCAGTCAGGTAATGGACTATGTGTATCAATTTCTTGACACTGTATTTGATAGAGTAAGCCAATATAGTATGTTATGATAACTTCATAAGAAGTCTTTACATTGAATGCTTTCTTTGTTCTTAAGGATCATTTGGCCTATTATATTTAATATACGTATACATTTTAAAAAATCAGTTTGTAATTTCTACAAGTGCTAATTTTTCATTGTTTTATATTTAACTTTGGGGTACATTAAATGTATATATCAAGTGGGGAAAATTTTCCTTACAACATAGAACCTTCTGACTGTGCAAATGATATACTGTGGTAACATTTAATAGAATAATTTATTTTAAAGATTATTATCATTATTATTGTTATAATTACTTATGATACTGGGAATGAATCCTAAGACTTTTGCCCTGAGCTACAATCCCAGGCATTTTTAATCTTTTTGGTTTTTATTTTGAGATGCTCTAAGTCAATAAATTGCCCAGGGTGGGCTTGAACTTGAGATTCTCCTGCCTCAGCCTCCTAGAGTGGTGGGATTACAGGCATATACTACCCTGACTGGATTAATTGAGTATTCTAAATGAGGTACGTTTAAATTTCTCAATAGTGTGTTGCAAGCATACCCATACAAAGCTTGCACATCTTGCCTTATATTTTTTGTCAACCTATGAAAGTTGTGATGTTATCATGCATTATACTGTTTAATTTTTTCTTTCTCTATTTATTTGCATCAAAGAACTTTGCTAGTTCACTTAATACATTTCATAGTTTGTCTGGATTCATTTGTATTTTCTAAGTGTACAGACACATAATGCAAAAATAAGTTCATTTTCTCCTTTCTGAGCCTTACGCTTTCTGGTTCTTCTACATCCGAGAGAAAGTTTTCAGTATATTACTTTTAATTGTGATGGTTTCTTCAGACACTATGGTCAGATTAACAAAATCATTTGCTATCTTAAAAATAAACAGATTTTAAATTTTATCTAATGCTTTTCGAATATCTTTTAAGATGATGTATGCTTTTCTTTGTATCATGGTAATAACCTTTAAAAATATCAGCTATAGTAAGGTACAATTGAAACTCTTTGAAATTATCAATTTAAAGTGTGCAATTATATAGTTTTAATACACTCATGAAATTATCCAGTTATTACACCAACTAGTGCCAGAACATTTAGAAAGAAAGCCCATGTGTATTAGCAATTAATTACCATCCTTCGTGTCCTTGGCTCTGGTGACCACTGCTCCACTTGTGTTTCTATGAATTTGACTATTGTGGATATTCCAAATGAATGCAGTCATACAATGCAGCACATTTTGTGATTGGCTCCTTCGACTTAGAAAAATATTTTCACAGTTCATACATGTTGTAGCTTATGTTAGTACTTTGTTCATTATAATTGTTAATACTCTATCATAGGAATACACTGTATTAAATGAACATATTAATTGCAGATTATTTGGGTCATTTTGACTTGTATGACTGTTAATGAATAATGCCACTATGAATGTTCACGTATAATATGCATTTTTAATTCTCTTGGGTAGATACCTACATGCAGAACTGCTGGAGTCAGTAGTAAACTGTGTAAAATTTTGAGGAAATGTCAGTTCCACTAGCAGTGTGTGGCGCTCTAATGTGCCCACATTTTAACTTACACCTGTCCTTGTTTGTAATCATTTTAGTTAATATAAAGTATTGTCTCGTTGTGGTTTTGATTTACATTTTGCTAGTGTCTAATTATATTGAGCAATGTTTCATGTTAGTGTTAGCCATTTGTATATTTTATATTGACAAGTGTACACTCAAGTGCACTGCCCATTTCAAAATTAGATTGTCTTTTAATTATTGAATTTATGAGGTTTTATAAGGTTTTAAAAAATATTCTGAAGACAAGTTCCTTATCAGATAGATAACCTGCAGATTTCTTTTTAACATTCTTGGGGCATCTTCATTTTCTTGATGGTGCCCTTTGAAGCAGAACGGTTTTAACTTGGAGGAAGTCCAGTGTGTCTGTTCCTTCTTTTGCTCCTTGTGCTTTTACTGGGACGTCTAAAATACATTGCCTAATAAAAGGTCACTATTACTTACTTCCGTGTTTTCTTTTAAGAGTTCATAGATGTATCTCTTATTATCTCTGATCCATTTTATGTTTCATGTAGATGAAAGGTATGAACTGCTATCTTTATTTTATCCTGAAAGACTCCTTTAAGTATTCCTTATAGGGTAACTTTGTTAGTGGCAATTTCTCTCAGAGTTTGTATATCTGAGAATATCTTAATTTGTTCTTCATTGTGAAAGGATAATGTTGCTATAAATGAAATTGCATCCTTCAAGAAACTGAGGACCTTTTACATTCCTCTCATTCTTTTTTTCCTAAGTATAAACTAGATTATCTCAGTTTACTTATTTTTAAATTCACCATTTCTTTCATTTGCTGAAATTTGCTATTGAGCCACTTTAGTGAATTTTTCACTTCTGTCATTTTGTTTTTCATTGCAATATTTGTTTGCTTCTTTTTCTGTTAAATCTATATGTCTTTGTACAATGTTTTGAGTCATTGTTCTTATTCTTCCTATTAGTTTTTAAAATATGGATTACTTTATTTATTTGAGTGGGCTTTTTTTCTTTGCTTTTCCTTTTTTTGGATTTTTGAGATGGGGTCTCACTATGTAGCTCAGGCTGGCCTGAAACTCATAGTGATCCTCCTGACTCAGCCTCTCTAGTGCTGGGATTACAGGTGTTCAATACCACACAGCTTGAATATGTTTTAAATTAATGATTAAAATTTTTGTCTCATGAGTGACATATCTGATTTTCCTCAGAAATAATTTTTATTGTCTGTTCTTTCCCCTTTGTATATGGACCATATGTTTCAGATTTTTTGTGCATTCTGAATTTTTTTGTTGAAAATTGGACATTTTATATAACACAACATAAAAATCTGCAAATTGGATTCTGGCTTGGGTATTTTTCTCTTGTTGCTCACACAAAATACCCAGCACCCAAAATTAATGAAGGAAAGGTTTATATAGCTCAAATTTTGTGGGGGTTTAGTCCATACTCAGCTGGCTCCAAGGCAGGGTGGCACAGCTGAGTCAACAGTTCAAGATGGCAGAAAAGCAGGAAGAGCAGCAAGAGCAGCAAGAACAGGAAGGGTGGGGAGAGCAAACCTCTTTTGCTCCCTTCTAATTTATGAGACTACCCGTCCTTCAGTGGGTGCAGCACTCACACCATCTCCCTGTGCTCCTCTTGCACAGGGCCAGGAAGTTTACAAAGAGAGGACCCAGCCTCCTGCTGAGTCACTTAGTTAAGCTTCTAAACTTCTCAAGTGGACAAGATGAACAGCATCCTAGAGCAAGAAGGCGTGTCCTCCACACGGCGGGAAGAAGAACTGCTGAGTTAGTTACTATCTAGACTTCTCAAGTTGACACATTGTATCATCCATTACAGATTCTCACCTTCTCATTTATTGTTATTGCTGTTTCTTATTTCTTTGGTTGTTGCTATGTTTTGTTTAGTAATTTTCCTGAACAAATTAAGTTTGTTCTTTATTGTGCCTGGCCATTGAAGGTCTGCCAAAATAGCAATTTAGTGGTCAACTAGTTATTGGACGTAGATTTCCCTAAGTGCCTCAAACCAATAGGTATCCATTGACTTTGCTAATGGACTGTTTGTGTATGGTGGAGCACATTTTCAATGCTGCCACAGGAAGTTTACATCTCTGCCTCTTGAATTCAAGTTTGTGTGAAGCCTCAGTGTGAGCTATAGGTGAGATCTTTCTTAGGGATGCATAGTCCTATAGATTCATGTGGCTTCTAGATTTCCAGGTATTACCTTTGAGCTTTACAAATCCCCCATGGACACCTAATTCCTCATTTTTCTTTTAACTATTTTTTGCTTGTTATTATTTAGCATCTTGTTTGTACCAAATGGTATCCCAGCCTCCAACAATTGTGGTCTTAAGAGTTGCCACTACTCTCCTTCTCCTGCTTCTCTTTCTGTTCCTCCTTCCACCTGCTGCACAGAGTGAGATTCGATTTAGATCAAATACAGACATTTCCTCTAAGAAGGGTTTCCAGGAAGCAAACAGGTCAACTAATGACAGTTCTCTGGTAATGGAACATTTTGAAGAGCTCCAAATGGGTCTGTCCTCTCCAGTGGTTATGTGGCACTGCTAATACAGTTGTGACATTGCTGGGTTTTAGGCCAACTCAGAACTAGTAAGAGGAGGTGGGAGAAGGGCAAGTGCAGGTGTCATGAATTCCAATACTCACACCAAATTTCTTGGGTTTATATTGATAAATCTTCTCTATATTACTTTAAGCCTTTATTTAACTTCTAGAGTTTTGAAAACACATATTTTGCCACTTTTACCAACATTCTTCATGCTTGTATGGAGAACAGAGTTTTCAGAAGTTATTGTTCACTATTCTAGAAGTGCTTTTCCTTACTTTGTTTGCTTTTTGTTTTGTTGTTGTTGTTATTTGCTTTTTAAAAGCTGAAACACCCTTGCTTCTCTGGAGTAACCCCATTTGGTCATGATATATTAGCCTTTTTATTTGTTCTTGGATTTTATTTGCCACTGTCTTATTTGCAATATATGCTTTGTGTTTCTGAGAGAGAAAGTTGACCTTTGATTTCCATTTCTTCTTAAATCCTTGTTTTATTGAGTTTTTGATGATTTCATAAAAAGAGTTGGAAAGAGTTTGTATAAGATTGGTATAGTTTCTTTGGTCAGTATTTAGAAGTTTATTCACAAGACCATCTCAGCCTGGGTGCTGCTTGGGAAGATTTAAAATTTTAGACCCAATATCCCTAATGGCTAAGAGACTATTTTGTTGTGTTTCTTCTAATTTGTTTTGCCAAGTTATATGCATCAAGAAATGTGTTCATTGTATGCAAATTTTCAAAATTATTTGCGTGTAGATATTCATTATTCATTCTCTTTTCAATATTTGTAGCACATATGGTGGTGATATTTTTCTCTTTGTTTATATATTAGAAAGATTCCTTCCTTCTTGGTAAGATTTACTAGAGATTTGTATATGTGTTTTCAAGGCAAATTTTGGTTTCTTGAGTTTTTCTTCTATTGACTATTTGTTTCTAGTTCCTTGGTTTAACCTTACATCTATGGTAATTTCTTATAATTTTGGCTTTAACTGACTAAGAGCTCAAAATCAAGGGTGGTCCTTTCCGCCACTTCTCCCTTCCCCTCACCTTGGAACTTTACTTTGACTCAAATGATCCATCTTGATTAGGTGCTTATCTTTCTGTAGAGTTAGACCACTGTATTAATTCCTGGTCTTGGCCCTCAGCTTTCCAGGCTCTATTGCAGTAGATAAAAACTTCTTTCTAAGCTGTTAGGGGAGCGGTTGGCTTTCACACATGGGTTACGATTGCCATTAGCTCTAAATTATCTTTTTCTAAGGCATTGGTGCTTAGCAATAAGCCAGCCAATCCATAAGTCTTGGAACTACCACTTCCTCTGTACTTCTCGTATACTTAATGAATTACCCTACTTTGTGCTTTCCTCTCCGTAGGTATACAATCCTAGTCACCTCTTAGGGGGATTTAACAGTTCAACTACCCTGTAATGTTGAGGATATCTGCCTTACCAGTTATGACTCCTTACTTCAGTTCCAGTAAGGAATCATCAGAGCAGCATCCCCATTTTATCATCTGCCTTCTTGAACCACTCATGAGGTTTTCACAAGTTGGGTTTTGAAGAAACAATCCCACTGATGAGGTTGATGTACAGGGCATCTTTTAGGCATCTGCTTTTGTGTTATGAAGGGATGAGGAAGCGGGAATTAAGTAGAGACACTGATCTAGGTTCATCAAAGCAACTGCTATATCCTTGGTGGCTCTAAAATACATTTGTCCTAGAAACGTACCCCATTAAGCCAAGATCATCAGATCTGTTTCCCTCCTCAGTCACTGGACATGCTCCTTCCTTAGAAGGGTGTGCCATTGGATAGGGCAAAGCATGAAGGACCCAAAGCTGACAGCTGACTGGTGGAGCCACAGACCCTTTCTTAAAGTGTAGGAACATGTGATGAAGCCAGATCACCTGAATCTAATCAGAGATTGAGCTGATTTTGCTCCATATTTACTAGTCTCCATTGACCTCTGGTTTGTTTTCATTCTGAGGGTGAAGTTTCTCAGTAGTTCCAACTGAGAAACTAGGGTTTTTACTAAATTCTCCTCTTCCTATTGAAAAGCCCAGGGTTCTAATATGTTTCTTCCCACAACAGTATTAATTGCTGCAGTTTGCAGTTTATTTTTCAGAGGTTTTCATCTTAGCTCTTTATCCTCCTCTTGCACTGCGGAAAGTGTCTTTAGAGATGGTCTTCTAAATAATAGACCCCTTCCTCTGTGGCCTCTCTTCACATTGTGCACTTCACTCCTCAATTCCCAGCTTCTTCCGCAGCACCAAATATCAGCGACTGCCAAAAGTTCTGCTGACTTCTGCACCTCTTTGCAGGGTCCTCATGTCAAGATTCATGCCAAGAACTGGTGAGTTCCACCAAGGAAAAAATGTGCGCATAATGTAGTCCTTTTGTTCTAGACTTTCCTTTTCTCTGGGATTTGGCTGCTCACGTATAAATATCTCTTCAGCTCCCACATGCTTTTAGACAGATGTTTCTTATGTTTAACTGGCTTTTCTAGTTGTACTTGATGGAGGCATTGACTCGCCACAAGTTACTACATCATGGCCAGAAGTGGAAGTTTATTTGTTTTTAACACATTGTTTAATAAAGATCTGCTGCAAAATTAGGATTCTCTCCAAAAGACATGATGTACCAATAAACCGTTAGGAAGAATAAATAGATCTGAAAGGAAAGTTGTTCAACTCTTCTGATAAGAATATTTATGATAGCTATTAGGAGACATTTTGAAAATGTAGCCTGTTCATACAGGATTGACGAATTTGTGGGGAAAAAACTTGAAGTCAAAGCATTATCTGTGTTCAGAAACACTGTTAGTCAGAAAGTGTCAGTTCCTGAATATCAAAATAACATTATCATGCACCTTTTACCAATGTAAACTGAAATGTTACTTAAAATACCAATTCTCCACTGTACTAATCATTTTTTTGTCACTGGGATCAAATATCTGACATATTCTGGTCAAAGGAGAAAAGTTTTACATTTCAAGGTTCAGTCCATGGTTTTCTGGCTTTAAGACAGAAGCATCATGGCAGGGGAGTGTGACAGAGGAAATTTGTTTACTTCATGGGCAGCCAGGAAGCAGAGACAGTTGGAAAGAACCCCCAAAAGAAAGGTCCAGGGATGGTATACCCCCTTCAACGGCAAACTCCTATGACTTTCTTCCTTCAGCAGGTTCCTATCTCTTAATAACCCATCCAGCCTTGAGCTCATAAATAGACTAATCTATCAGTAAGGTTAGCACCTTCCTAATACAATCACATTTCCAAAAGTCCCACCTCTAAAAAAGTAAACTTTGGGGGGAATTTTTTAGATCAAACCATAGCCTCCATTATGCAAAACCTCAAAACTTAGAGAAGATTGATGATCTTGGAAAAGAATTTGAAAAGATTGATGAGACATTTACACTAAAAATTTTTGGTTAAGAGAACAGGGTTTTCCTAATTACATGAATCTGGAAGATTCTTTATTTTCCATAGAATCTTTTTAGAATTATTTTTTTTTAATTTTTTAAATTTTATTTAAAGAGAAGAAAGAAAAACAAACAATAACAAAACAAAACAGAATAAAGGGTGGCAACAATACAGAATTCTAAGGAAAAAAGGAAAAGAACAACAACAAAAAAACCTAAGATATTATTACTTGACAAATTACATACTGACTTCTTGGAAATAGTTTTTCAAATTATAAAGTTAAAACATGTAAAGTAGACATTCAAACAGTGAGTCTGTTAACAGTTCTGTTCCATGATCTGACAAAAAAACCCAGCAATATGGTCATCCATCTTACCCACTCAAATATACATTCAATTATATCAAAAGGGTAAAATTAAACACAACAAAACATAAAAAAGCGGATCACAAGAAAGCAATGTAAGGAACATAAATTCCAAAACTAGACACTTGGAGATATTCACTGTCTATCGTATTGACTCTTGTTTTCTTCCAAATAGTTGTCCATATTGTCACATACAGGGAATTCATATGAAACAACCTAGTATGGAATTGATCTGAGCAGGACGAGGAGGGCGTTTCAGGTCTTCAAGACAAGACAATAGGGAAGCCGAGAATGGCTGTCATAGTGTTTCTTATTCTCTTCAAAACAGCTGTCCATACCTTCATGTGTGTTGAACTTAAACAAAAAAAGCTAAAATCACTTTGAACAAAGAAAGATAATTTTGCTGGATTACACATCATGACATTATGGAATCAGCACTGGGTATTGTAGTGTCTCTTTTTCTTCAAAGTAGTTGTTCATTTCAACATGTGTTATATAGTTGGTTCTTGTAAACTGTTTATAAGCTCTACACATGCATGAGTCTCTAAATGTATATATATCCTTCTGTATTAGAGGTAAAAACAAAACAAAGCAAGATAAAACAAAACAATTCCTACAAAAGCATGAAGCAAAAAAGTCATATATAACCGCAATACAAGGTAATCTACAATGGTTACCATGATGTCTCAGCAGTATATAACAGCATTAATAAAAACAAAGCATTGGAGACATTATAAGACTTCAAAAGCAAGTAATAATCAAACCAGAGTGGTATCTTAATTAATCTTGTCATCTTCAGTGTAGTTGCCTATACTCTTAGACTTGATGCTATCAATCATAACAGATTTAAATAAAATCAGTCAATATAAAGTAGCACTCTAATAACCCAGATTCAAATAAGATCAGTCATAATAAGACAGTATAAGTTATAAAGGGCTTCAGAATAAGTTGATAGGAAATTAGGGATGATTACCATAATATGTCCTCTTATATTTGGGATAGCTGACCATGTCCTCAAATCTAGCGTAAGTAGACAAACTGGAACAGCACACAAATCCATCCAAGCAGAGTGATGAGAATAATGTAAATTTTAAATCTTATTACCCAATTAACAATATCCTCTGCCTTCCTTTTTTAGACAGTTCCTCCCCTTTCACTCCCATGGGGTGCACTGCTTGCTTTGGGTCCCACTGCCTTCCTATATAGAGCATCTCAATGGACCCTATCTCCTGATCTACTCTGCCTGTGTTTCTCTCTGTTACTATTTCAAGGCCATCTATACTAGAGATTACAGCCAATCTTCTCTGCCTTATTTCTGCTATTCTGTTTTTCTGTCATTGGTTGTCTATTTTTCTCTTCCACTCTACTTTCTGCCCCATTCACTGAGGCCTCTCTGCCATTGATCCTGAAATGCTCATATTCTTGTTCTCTCTCTCTCTCTAAAATATCCTTCAGTATTTTTTGTAGGGTTGGATTGGTGGTCACAAATTCTCCCAGTTTCCCTTTGTCATGGAAGCATCTTGTTTCTCCATTAATTTCTAGAAAGAGTTTTGCAGGATACATCAATCTGGGCTGGAGGTTGTTCTCCTTCAGGGCTTGAATTACTTCACTCCAAGCTCTTCTTGACCTGATGGTCTGTGTCGAGAAGTCTGCCGTGATTTTGATGGGTTTTCCTTTATAGGTGATCTGTTTCTTTTCTCTGATGGCTTTTAATATTCTATTCTTATATTGAATTTCTGGGATCTTGATTATTATGTGTCTAGGTGTAGCTCTGTTTTGGTTGTAGGTGACTGGAGTTTTGTATGCTTCATACATCTGCATATCATTTCCTTTTTCTATGCTTGGGAAATTTTCATTAATGATTTCTGTGAATAGCCTTTGCAATTCCTCTGTTTTGACTCCTGCTTCTTCATTCACATGCTTTATTCTTAAGTTATAGATCCTCTTGTCGTCCTCTAGCCTTCCAATTGTTACTGCCTGCTCCCTTGTTATTTTTAAGAGATCGTCTCTTTCATGATCACACATGAACACATTGCAAGCCTGTGTTCAATTTTTGATAGTCTATCTTTGGTTTCTTTCAAGCAGTTTTGCCAGTTTTCTATGGAGTCTTTAGTTTCCTGATAATCTCTTTGAATTTGCTTCATGAATTCTAGGTTTTTCTTGTTTTCTTCATTAAACGTTTCTCTCCTTTTGTGTTCCTCCTTTCCTCTGTCTGTGTCTTCTTGAGAGGTGCCCAGCCTTTCTTTTATTAATCTACTTATCTCTTGTTAAATTTGAGTTAATATTTCAGTTTTGGTCCCGCTTATGAGGTCCTGAAGATATCTCTTTATGTCTGCTACCACTGTGTTTGATGTTGCATGTTTGCTGCCCTCAATCTCTTTTGTATTTATCTCTCCTGGATCAATGTTCTCAGGGTTGGGGGCTGGGGGGTTTTTCTTATTTCTCCTTCTCATCATGTTTTTGGTTCCTTCCATACAAGTGTACAGTGTAATTCCCAGCCCCTTTTCTTGTTGGTTAAGGCTCCTCCGGAGCACGCAGGCTAGGGGCTTCTGCCCTCTGCCAGCTGCTATCAGAGAGTGAATTTCAAGCAAGCCCAGTGCACGCTGGCTCCTCCCCTCCGGGCCAGTCAACCTTTGCAGGCCTTCACTGCGTCAGTGTGCGGCTGTGCTCAGGAAATTAGTTTGTAGCAACCCACTGGGTCCTGGCCAGGGGCATGGCCCAATCCAAGAAGATTCCACCAATCTGCTCAGTGAGGGTAGCAACCAACTGAAGCCACTTCCTTATGGAGTTAGGGCTGTCCTGCCCAAATCCAACATGTCTTCCAGTCGGTTTCCCCTTTCCTGTGGGAAGGTCTTATTCCAATCACTCAGCGCGTGTTGATGCTGGTTCCTAAGAACTGCTGGGCTCCCAGACCTCCGACTTCAGCGCAGCTGTGGTGCAAATTCACGGTGCAAATTCTGGGTGGGTCATTTGCAGGGCCCGGTCCAGGTGAGCCGCATGCAGGGATATTCAGCTCCACACTCCGGTGGCTCAAGCCAGTCACATTGGTGCAGTTTGGTCAGTCAGGTCACTCTCTGGCAGGAATTCAGGCGGCTTGAGGAGGGCGCCATGATTGCTGATCTTAGTTTCACTAATGGTAGCCCCGGGACCTCATATTTGAGTGGTTTTTTTAAACTTTAGTTTCTTCATGGGTTGTGAGAGTCCATCTCTCTGTGTTTGGGTCTCTCCAGGTTGTTCTTTTCCTGCATTTGAGCTGTCTCTCTCAGAGAGGGTCCCTCTCTTGCTACCTACCGGTCCACCATCTTTGGAAACCTCTCTTTTTAGAATTCTTGATTGCAATTTTTTCTTATAGGCTATATTCTCTGAAAACACTTCTGATAATTGGTGTTTGATGCAGTATTTACCCAGAATTTAAAATAATTATTATGCCTCATGATTGATGGGTCAGTGGGATTGTGACAGGTATGTTTATAGTTCCTTACTGTAGAGACAAGACACTGATGCCTATGATCTTTGTATATACATAAGAATATAATTTCTACCATTAATATACATAAAAAGTGCTTGTGGGCTAAAAATATATTGTAGGTCCATCAGAAAAGCATTCATACAAAAGTATATGCTACAGGATCATTTTATAAATATAACTAATCTAGCCCTTCTGATATTTTTTATCTATTGAATAAATTGAGTACTTATTCTGTTCTGAATATCATCCAAGAGAAACAATAGAAGTAGTTATGATGATCACAAAACTAATTTATAACCATCTAATGTAGCGTTAACTCTGCAGCACTCTCTTTTATCCAGAATATTTGGTAATATCTACAAACATTTTTAGTGTTGTAACTATGCAGACAGGAGGCATTGCTACTAATATTTCATGGAGAGAGGCCAAGTATCCTGTTAAATATAGCTTGATTAACAGTCCTCCAAACAAAAAATTATGAGGTTCAAAATGTCAATAGTGATGCTTTTGGGAAGTCCAGAGCTTTATTTTTTCCAAAGTTCTTACTTAAAACCATGATCACTACCAGCACTATCATCATTGTACATGCTTCTTACTTCAAGGAATGTCAAATCTAATCCACCACAAATATTCAAGGAAGGAAAGAGAATGTTAGTGATGGCGTATAGGCATGTCACAGAGAAATTGTAGAGAAATACAAATTAAATGTCAGTGGAGTAGAGTGGAGTCAGCTTCACACAAGAATAATGACTGAGTTACAAGGGAAAAGGCTCTTGTTGGCAAGAAGAGAGATATTCTGGTGTAGGCAATGGACTCTGTGAACTTCTGTTGGTGTCAATTTTCTGTGTGTCCCAAGAAATGAAAGATCACCCCAAAGTGACTCCTCTCTTAGTATTTTCCTCTGATTTTTGAAATTATTTGCCCAAAGAAAATGGTAATTCCCCCCTTTACATTAGGTGCCCCTTTCTCCTCTCCAAAGTACTTTCACAGCTGTTAGCTCATTTTACTTTCAGAGTAAATCTCTCAAGAATTATCATCTTCATTTTATAAATTAATAAATTTTGGTTCATGGAGGTCATTCCAAGGTTATTTTAAATCCAGCCCCCACTCACAGGCTCTATCTCCTACCAAATAAGTCAACCATCCTGGGATCTAATTATTAATCCTTGAATGCTGCCCTCTGTTACAGCCCCCTTCTCACAAGAGCTCTCAAATATCTTTCCAAACTGAATTGAGCCAAAACCCACAACTTGTGACAGCTGCTTTTCCCAGTGCTTAGTTCTGTGAATTCAATTCATCTTCTCTTGGCTGTCTTTAAATCAGTCATAACTGCTGAGATGTTTTGCTCTCATATAGAAGGATATCCAATTGTCTTATCCTTCGTGTCATGTGTTGGTGCTAGGTCCTATAACATAAATAATGTGTTAAAGTGGTAATGCTGTGGGAACTGTTCTTCAGAGGATTAAGAATAAACATTTGTGTGTATTTCCATAGTTCAGTTGTGAGAACTCAGGGGGCTAAAGTTCAATGCCAATCAATCACTGTGAGCTTTCTGACTAATCTTTTGCTCTACCTTGGCTGTAATCATATATGGAAAGTAGTTTTTAAATGGTATTTTTGTGAGTCTAAAGAAATCTCTTTGCCATGAAAGAGCTTCAATTATATCGTCTTTCATTTTCTTCTCCTTTGCCTAGTGTCTTATTTGCTTTGTCTAACTGGCTGCTGCTAACAACCAGTTCACCATATTATCCCTGACACTGTAGTTTTAGAATCTTTGCAGAATGCATACTCTGAATTTTTCTTATTGAATTTCAGGTTCATTTGGGAGAAATATGTGCTACTACTCCTTTAAAGTGTTTAGAATCAATGCTTTGGCAATGGTCATAGATAACACCATAAAAGCCTTCGAAGTATATTTTTCATTACAGTGGAGCCTTAAACAAAATGAAATTTCCTCAAAATCTTGAATTTTCCTGCACTTATAATTTTCAGTTCTTTATAACTCTATCAAAATACTTGTCTCTTCTATATGCAGGTATGATCTTTAAGGGTACCAAGCTTAAAATCTGATGACTTATTTTCAAGTCTGTGACTTTACTTAATAATTAGTGAAACTTGAGTTAGTTTCTTAAATCATTTACATTTTTATGTGCCCAAATTCACAAGAATAATAATACCTGAATGATAGAATTGTTTTACAGACTGAGATAATTATTTGAGATAATTTTGGAAGCCGTCAAGTGTTATGCAAATGTAAATGCTTTATTTTAACACACATTTAGTACCAGCTGGTTTACTAAATGGAAAAGGAATGATGACACATATATTCTAAAGAACTCACAGGCCAATGAAGGGATAAACGTGTTAGTAGAGTGTCAAATCCCAAGACAAGGAGTTGGGCTCAAATCGTGTGGTTGGGAGAGGGCTGGAGCACTAGTAAGCGTGGGGGTGGAGAGAAGGAGGTCATTCAGGGAAAAGAAGATGGTCAAAAAGAGGAGTCACTTATTTACTCAGCTACCATAGCGGACAACTGGAACTTAATCCATTGGAAAATTCTGGGAAATCGGGCTCAAGAGTAGCCCACTAGAGGGATGAGGGGGTGTGTGCTTTCTTCCTAGTCCTTGGAGCTTTCAGTAGTTGGTGCATCCCATAAATACAACTTCTTAAAACAAGAGATGTGGGACTGAAAGAAGTATCAAACTTGGCTCTAGCTTCTGATCTGCTGCTTTTGTTTCTAGAACATCATTCTGTTATGATCTGCTGCCCAGCATGCTGGATGCGTATTTGTCTCCTTTTTTCTGTGCCAATCCCTTATGGTGGTATTTGACATGATTCTATTTTCAACCTTTTTACATTTTCTCTGGGAAACTTCATGCTTTCTTATGGCCACATAAGCACTGATGACTCAGTCCTATATTTTATCTTAAATTTCATTCCACTTCCCTAAGTTTCAGACCCATATTCCACATCCTTGCTTCTCGTCTCTCCAGTCAGAGCTGCTTTTCTCTGTGTCTCCCGGACTCTCTGCCTGTGTCACACCGCATCCATCTGCAGTAGCTCCTCCAGCTTCCTGAGTCACTCCCTTCTCCCTGGTAAACTCCTACCTGCACTTCTAGGTAGGTTTCCCTTCTTTGACCACTTAGCTTTAGTCTCCTTTGTTGTTTTTCCTCATTTCTCTCACCTTTCTACATAGAGTAGCATGGGCTTCAGTCCTGTGCCTTTTCCCTTTTCACAATTTAACTCAGCTTTAAATGCCACAGATACACTAAGAGTTATAAATGTAGGCCTCTATGCTCATCTTTCCTCTGAATTCAGGGCCTGTGTGTACATATGTGCTTTACACACACACACACACACACACACACGCACACACACGCACACACACGCACAGCCTGCACCTTCTTCTTTCTCAGTTTTTCTCATTTCAGTAAATAATGATGAGATTTTTCCAGTTGTTGTAGTCTGAAACCTTGCATCATCCTCGACTGTTTTCTCCTTTCCACAGCATATCTAATTTGTCAGCAAATTCTACAGGCTTTTCTATTTATATTTATATCTATATCTGCATCTGAGTCTATATCTAATCTATATTTATATTTATGTCTATATCATTTATCTATGTCATTATGTCTTGGTAGATCATCTTTATGATCCACAGTCACTACCTGGTCCAAGCCACCTGGCTCATGCCTGATTGTCCTTCCTGCCTTCTTATGGCTTCCTTGCTGCCTCTCAAGGACCCTTTGGGCAACTCTACACACAGCAGCAAAGGCGATGCATTAAACATTCTCATCCCTCTTCTGTGAGTTTTCTAAAGTCTTCTCATCTCACCCAATGTAAAAGCCACTGGTCCATACAAGTCTCGGAGCCTGTCTTCAGGGTCACTGCATCGCACAATCCAGAGGAGTGAGTGTTAGTCTTTTGATTTGTTTATTTTGAAACCAAGTTTTGCAGAGTTGCTAAGTTGCCCAGTCTGGTATTAAATTTGTGATCCTCTTGCCTCAGCCTCCCTGAATGCTGGGCTTGGGTTTATGGATATATACTACCACGCCTTGCTTGGAAGAATTCTTAGGGGAAAACGTGATTAATTTTTCTATTATCTGCATTTCATGTTGCTGTGAGTAGAAATGTAAATATTTTTTAAACCTTGAAAGTCCATAACACCTCGTTTTGATCTGTGAACCACAAGAAATTCTCATTTTGATTGCCACTGTTATTCTGTGAAAACTACAGTCTTATTTTGCTTTTGCTATGCCACATGCCCTGCATATAGGAGCAGTGCCAAATAAAACAGATCTCTTGTTGAGTTTAAATGCTACCTATTCTCTTTGGACTCAGTAATTCTCATTTACAGATCATTTGAGATTAGAATTTTCTTCTCCGCCAAATGTGGCACAGTCGTTCCTGAAGCAGAAATATAGAGGTTTGTGATTCAATTCTTGTCAGTCTCTGCACAATTTAAGTGCTGGGTCTGGATGTTGAAACTCAAAGGCTCAAGACTGTGGGTTGATCTTTGTATTTCTTAGTGTTGTTTTGCTCAGTGGCTGGAGACCAAGGACCTTCATCCATTTGTTCAATGTTATGTCTCACAATCAGAAATCTATATTTGCAAATTTACAGATTACAAGAAAACATTACTAAAATATGTTTTATTAATAACAAAAGTCTGATTATTTTCAATATATACAGTCTTAAAAGTACAATTCTAAATTACTTTTGACCAATAATCTTTTCGGGTCATTTCAATAAAATTGTTGATGTGTTTATCCTAAATGATTAAAACATCATCTGTTTTAATCTAAATCCAGCTTCACATCTACCAGTGTTGTCAAATTAATCATATCAGGTATATTTTTATAGAACTAAGCTATAAAAAACAATTGTCTTTTTTTCTTTGACATAGAAAGATAGGAGAAAACCTGTGTCCTTTTGATAAACATATTTCAGTAAGCTCAAACAGTTCTCCTTGGAACTGAGCTCTAGTCAGATGGTGGTTGCCTTATAATTCAGACATTCCAGAGGTTAATCTCTAAACTCTTGGGTCACCCACTGAAACTAGCGAATTATTAAGAATCATCACATTAAAACTTCGAAACTCTGGTGAAATTGAGACTTCATTATATCAAATAGCACTGCAGTCTTCACAATGGCAACTTCAACAAGCTGAGCAATTGGAAAGTAATTTGAAGTCTCCATTTTCATCTGCTGGATCCATATGTTTATTTTGTGTCTGAACCCAATACACATTGAAACAAAATGGCTATGTTCTTATCAAGGAGGTAGTGTAGCAATAGTGTTTTGAAACTGTGATCTCCCAAAGATTTTTGTTTGTGTATTCCTAAGAAGAGTTTGAGAAATTATACACACCTTAAGCATTTTTTACTTTTTTTTTTTTTAATTTGAAAGAGAATAAAACAAAAGGGGGCAGTACAGAGCAGATCAGAACAGGACAACATAGGCAACACAGTACTTTACATTAAGTCAACTGGACATCAACAGTATCTAACACCATATCTCTTACTCTGCTATAGTTGGGCATAGTTTCAAATACAATAATATCAAACATAACACAATAGTATTAAGCCATACATAGAGTGAAAGAATTACAGGGCTTTCTGAACCGAATAACAGAAAATGATCAATGGGTACTATAATATCTCATTTTTGATAAAAAAGAAAAAAAATTGTTTGAGCTATCACACATATTCAGAAGTCCTACCATGCTTTTTTTGTTCTACTACCATTGGTTCTATCTACCA
>PVJX010021643.1:0-31615 GCA_004027295.1 Dolichotis patagonum | reverse complement strand
CTAATATTTTATTGAGAATTTTTGCATCTATGTTCATTAGGGTGATTGGCCTATAGTTCTCTTTTTTAGTTGGGTCTTTTTCTCATTTTGGTACTAGAGTAATATTTGCTTCCAGGAATGACTTAGGAAGAATTGCTTCCCTTTCAATTTCGTTGAAGAGTTTGAGGAATGTTGGAATTAAGTCTTCTTGTATTTCTTGTAGAATTCTGCAGTGAATCCATCTGGGCCTGGACTCTTCTTTGTAGGCAAGGACTTAATTACATTTTCAATTTCATTAATAGAAATTGGGTTATTCAGCAGGCTTACATCTTCCTGATCTAGCTTTGGTAGTTCATATGTATCTAGGAATCTGTCTATTTCCTCAGTGTTATCGAACCTATGGGAGTAGAGGTTTTCGAAATAGGTGTTGATGATCTTCTGTATTTCCACTGAGTCTGTAGTAATTTCACCTTTTTCATTTCTTATTGCATGAATTTGAGTTTTTTCTTTCCTTTTTTAAATAAGGTTGGCCAGGGGCTTAACAATTTTATTTATTCTTTCAAAGAACCAACTCTTTGATTCATTGATCCTTTGTACTGTTTTCTTAGTCTCTATTGCATTAATTTCTGCTCTAATCCTTATAATTTCCTCCCTTCTTTTGGCTTTGGGCTTGGCTTGCTCTTCTTTTTTTAGCTGTTTGAGTTATAGCATCAGGTTGTTTATTTGTGTTCGTTCTATCTTCCTGATGTGAGAACTCAGTGCAATCAATTTTCCTCTTAGGACTGCTTTCATTGCATCTCACAAATTCAGGTAAGTTGTGTTTGTATTTTCATTTGCTTGCAGATATTGTTTAATTTCTTCTTTAATTTCCTCTGTGACCCACTGATTGGGAAAGAGTGTATTACTCAGTTTCCATGTGTTTGTGAGGTTTTTGCAGTTGTTTTTATCGTTAATTTCTAATTTCATGGCACTATGATCTGATAACATGCATGTGATAATTTCAGTTCTTTTGCATTTACTTAAATATTTTCTGTGGGCTAGTATATGGTCTATTTCAGAGAATGTCCCATGTAGTGCTGAGAAGAATGTATATTCTGATATTGTTGGATGGAAAACTATATATATGTATATCAAGTGCATTTGTTCACAGGTGTGATTCACTTCTGTTATTTCTTTGCTGATTTTCTGAATAGTTTATCTGTCCTTCTGTGTCAATGGCATGTTGAAATCTCCTGGTATAACTGTGTTATTGCGTATTTGACTTTTCATTTTTGTTAGTATTTGATTTGTATAACTGGGTGCTCTGGAATTTAGTGCATATCTATTTAAGATTGTTATCTCTTCCTCGAAGTTTTCTCCTAACTAGTATGTAGTGACCTTCTTTATCTCTTTGGGTTATTCTTGGTTTGAAGTTCACATTGTATGCAAACAGTATTGCTACTCCCACTTCTTTTTTTTTGGCTACCTGTTGTGTGAAGTATTGTTTTCCATCCTTTGACTTTCAGTCTATGGGTTTCCTTTTGGGTAAGATGGGTTTCTTGTAGACAGCATATGGTTGGATGTTGTTCCTTGACCCATTCTGCCAGTCCGTTTCTTTTGATTGGTGAGTTGAGGCCATTTACATTAATGATTATAACTGTTATATATTGGTTTATTGTTGACATGTTATCTTTCTGCTATTGTATCTTTAGCTTTCCATTCTATTTAATTGTCTCCCTTGCTTGGTGGTTTTTTCCTATGTGTATCTAGAATGTCTTTCTGTATTCTTTGCAGGGTTGATTTGGTGTTCATGAAGTTCTTCAGCTGTTCTTTGTCATGGAAGTATCTTATTTCTCCATCCATTTTGAAGGACAGTTTTGCAGGGTATGTCAGTCTGGGTTGGAAGTGGTTTTCCTTTAGGATCGGAAATACTTCACTCCATGCTCTTCTTGACTTCATAGTTTGTGTTGAGAAGTCTGCCGTGATTCTGATAGGTTTTCCTTTATAGGTGATCTGTCTTTTCTCTCTAACAGCTTTTAGTATTCTGTTCTTATGGTGGGTTTCTGGGATGGTGATTATTATGTGTCTGGGTGTAGTTTTATTTTGGTTATGGCTATTTGGAGTTGTATATGTTTCACTGATCCAAACGTCAGTTTCCATTCTCATATTTGGGAAGTTTTCGGCTATTACTTCCGTAAACATCCTCTTGATATCATTTTGGCTGTCTCCTTCTTTTTCATTTATCCCTATTAATCTTAGGTTATTTTTCTTTGTATCATCTTGTAGCTGTTGAATTGTTATTTCCTGATTCTTTGTTATTTTTAAAAGATCTTTCGTTTACTGTTCACTAGCTATGATCTTATCTTTGAGGTCTGAAATTCTATCTTCACTTTCATTGAGGCAGTTTTTACAGCTTTCAATAGAATTTTTTATTTCCTGTATATCTCTTTGAATCTGCTTTATGTATTCTGCTTGTTTCTTATAGTGTTCATTCAGGAATTCTATCTGTTTGCTTTGTTTCCCTAGTTTTTTTAGCTGTGTCTTCACTAGATGTGTTCACTATTTCTTTCACTACTTTTATCATTTTTTCTTTTACCTGGGCAATTATTTCTAATTTGAATTTCTCCATAGTTTCCCTAGTTGCTCCTTTATGTCAGTTGATATCATTTCAGTTATTTCAGGTGTATGGCTTCTATTTTCTTCTATGTACATGGCTCCCAGGCTTTCTTGGGATGGGCTAGTGATTTGAGCCTGCCTTTTGGTCTTTCCTTTCTCATTTTTCTTTATTTCCTTGGTTTGAGTGGTTTTTCCAAAACTTCTTCTGGGTGTGTCGCAAATCTCCTACTGCACCCTCAACTACTGGAGCAATCTCAGCTCCTCTGCAGGTTCTTGGCTCCCTGGGGCAAATTCCACCCTTCTGCAATTCTTGGCTCTCTTAATTGAGATGCAGAAGCTGGGCATTGGGCGTGGAGAACTGGGGTTGGCAGAGCCCCAGGGCACAATCCCCTGTCCTAGGGGTGTGGCTATGAACTCAGCAGCTGACAGTGCTGGTCTCAAGGTTGTCCCCAGGCCAGCCCAATTGAGCCCATAGTCCTCTTGGAAGGTTCATGCCTCCTGGACTAAAACAGGCTGCTGAACGTTGTTGACTGAGGTCTTGAAATCTACTGGACCAAGTCCAGAATACCAGTAGCTCCCAAGAAACTCAAAAGCTGGAACATAAGTCTGAACATAATCATTTATAAAAAGAGCTCTGTCATAGTCCATCCAGATGTGGTTATCACCCTGATTCACTTTGAAAATTAGCAATGTTTCTCATCCTCTGAAGAAAAAGAAATTGATCAATAGATGAAGGAATTTCCACAGATGTAAATTAGGAATTTTTGCTAAAACTCTCACAGTGCAAGCTACATAAAACTTTTCCTGTTATCAGTACAGTTCCCATTTTTAATACTGAAGAGAAGAATAAACACCAAAATACAAAAACAAAAGAACCCTGATTGTGGCCTAAAAAGGTTCACTTGTTAATTAGTCCACTTATTTATTGAATACATATTAAAATAAACAATGGGACCAGGAAAGAATTAGAGACAAATTAAGGTATGAAAATTTGCTTTATTAATATTTTATTTGAAAAACTATTTATTTGTTTCTCAAGAATTGGTTTCCTTACTTTATAAACTGAAGACTGTAATGACTTTATTATGTTGTTATGACTTTAAAATAAATTACTATATAAGTAACAAGTTAGAAGGACAATTGTCCCATTTTATATTTTTTCTCACTATACTCTTACCTGTCACACTACTGTAAATGATGTAAATATTTGATTGCCTTTAGAAATTCAGTTTAGTGGAAAATCCTCCAAAGCAAAAATATCTGACAAACAGACAAATAAACAAACTTCTCAGTCATAAGTACCATGTGTAGGGTCCTGTATAAAAATCTTTGCCTGAGGATTCCAGAGAATATTTCACTTAGGAAGTGTTGCAGACTGAAAGTGAGTATTCCTCAAAATAATGTTAATAATAAGCAGAATAATGTTAAATTACAACCAGTGAAATAAAACTGTTCAGAGATGAGAAGGAACTACATTCACTAAATCATTTTTAAAAAACTAATATCTACTCTCAGGTGACAAGTATTATTCCCTCTTCAGGAATACAGTGGTGAATGAACTAGAAAAAAAATCATGATCTAATTAGGGTTATGGACCAGAAAGAAGAAAAGCAACAAATAATTACAAAATATCTTGAGGAACAGCAATGTGACGTAGGGAAGTAAATAAAAAATGACCATCATGAGTTTTGGGCTGCTTAAGATGATGGGGAAAAAAACAGATTTAGACAGTGTGAAACAGCAAAAGCAGGCCTCAGGGGTTTTGTATTCTACTGTGTTTAGCTTGATATTTATTAACCATTTAGGTCCAGAATGGAAGGGAAAGGCCTGCACTGAAGATGTGAGTGTGAACGTTTTCATGAAGAGTTGGTGCTTAAAGCCAAGAACTAGATGGATAGTGCAAGGCAGACAGTGACTGTGGAGAAAAGAAGGGAAGGGGAGAGAGAGGAAGAAAAAGGGAAGACAAGGAGGAAAAGGACATAATCCTAGCTTTGGAAGAGAAGGAACAAACCAGCCAGTGGAACTGGAGAAGCAGGCAGTGGGGTCGGAGGTAAACTAGGAAGACAAAGTTTCCCTAAAATCATGTGGATAAGGTATGTCAAGGAGAAGAGAGTGATTAACTCTACAAAAGACAATTCTAGATTTGAGAAAGATTAGAACTGAGAACCGAATGATGGATGCAGTGATTTGGAGGTTTGGGGGGACTTTACCAGCACAATGCCTTTGAAGAGTGAAGTGATGGGATAAAGCTTGGTTGGAATGTCTTCAAAACTGAACTGGAATCAGGAAGTAGAAAATGTGATTGCAGTATCCTTCTTAGGAGTTTTCCTACCACAGGCAATAGAGGCTTGTATGAAGACAATGGGGAAGGAAGGAAAATGTCAACTCCAGTGATATTTCATCCATTATATAGACTGGGGATGACAAGTGACGCAGAATGACTGGTAAGTGGCAACAAGAGAAAAGTAACTTAGCAGCAACAGAGATTTTTGAGTATTTTAGGGATGATAGGGTACATTCTAGAAGAAACATGCTTAGTTTTCAATGTAAATAGGACAGATTCATTCACTAAAACCGAAGAAAATCTTTTTAAGATGGGAATGCAGGTATGCAGTGAGTTTTGATGGTGAGAAATGAGAATTGCTGTTCCCTCCTTATTTCTATTTTTTCTCTCTGCCATTAAATATAAAGTCAACAGCAGAGTAAGGAGTGAGAAAGTGAAATGTTTGAGGAAAGAAACACTAGCATAAAAAGAATGATCATTTCTTTTTCCAATCTCTTGCAAAAAATAATAAAGTGTTTGAGATTAGACAGAAATAGAAGCTCCATGAAATACAGAGTTCACCCAAAAGTGTACACATACTTCAGGAAAAGAAAAACTTGTAATGCTAAATTTATCGAGATATTGTGAGAGTAATACAAGTTACCTTTGGCCTCTACAATTACGAGAGATGCTCAAAGTGGTGACCATTGGCTTTTAGACATTTGCTAGTACTGCACACCTATGTTTGGGTAACGTTGGTTATTGAGATTGCTGCACATGCACTTTCAATTTCTTCTCTGAAGGCCAACAGTGTAACAGGTTCTCTGTGGTATATGACATTCTCTAGGGTCCGCCATAGGAGGGTAACACCATCCATTGAAAAAACTTCATATTATTATTTTTCCTGAAGTCTGTGCACAGTTTTGGGCAGACTCTATATTCTACATAAATGTTTTTCTGCCCCTAGGGATTTGCTGGTTGAATACCATTTTTAATAACGGAAAATATCTCATCTATTACTTATTGCTATCAGTGAATATACGACAGTTTCTAGTCATCCTATAGTACCCATGAAGCTTAGGCTCCCAGGCTATTTGTAGATACCAAAACTCATAGATTCCCAAATCCTTTACATAGAATATTTATATTTTATACAAATTTATAAACCTGAGAAGATCTTCCCACAGGCTTTGCATCAGTGCTAACTTATATAGGTTAGCTCACATATTGTAGGTAGCTCATATATTGTATTGTTTAGGAAATTATGAGAAGGAAATACTTGTGCATGTCCTATACAGATGCAATTTTTTTGGCTAGGAATTTCTATCCACAATTGTTCAATCATAGGATGCTAAACACATGGATAGGAGAGCTGATTATTTTGGAAGATCCACCATCACTGCAATATTATAAAATAATTTTTCAGTATGTAGGAAGATATGCTTAGGTCTTTCCTGAATTTAAATTAAAATGTATATACAAAACAATAATGGTTGAAAATACTTCAGGAATTAGAAAGAAAGGTACCCAGATGTATATTTATTTTTTGACATATATTTTAAGATGCTGGAATATTTAGTTATGTTATTGATAGTTCTTCAATGAGAATTTTCACATTAAAAAGGCAAAATTACATCTCTCTTTCAGCTGTTCTTACTGTAAAACTTGCTGTAAGAGTCCAGTTATAAACCTTTCCTCTTCTTTAAGTGCTGCACTAGTGATGAAAGAAATCCAGAGTATCATACTTGGGTTCATAAATATGGATGAGAACAGGTAAAGTTACCAGCTGTAGTAGCTCAGTTTTCCCAATTACCAATGACTGTGTTACCCCAGACCACAAATTAACACATTTCTATGTGAACAAGAATGTGTACTTGGCATAAAATGATATTCACTATCACTTTGTATCAAAAATGGGCAATACATTTATAATAATTGAAATATTGTACCCATATAAAGTTTAAAAAATATCATTTTTCTGTTTACTTAAATAAATCAATTTTAGTTTGAAAAACCCATAAAAAACCTGAAAGAACCAGTTTAGCCATCAGGATAAATACTCAGTTACACCATTCCGACAGATGCCTTCTGAGTAGACCGATGCGTGCAATGCTAAGGAGACAAGCTCTGCTGGTCTCGCATGTGATGGTGGCCCATGTGAGGACAGTCACCTTCCTTGGTCTACAGTCCTCAAATCTGTTGACTAACTCTGACTAATTTGCTGATGGAATTAGCCCCCCACCTCAGGAACTTCTCTGCTTATATAAACAACTTGTTTTATGGAAGAGAATACACCCGAGACAGTCCCTCCAACATCTGCTGTTTCTCATTACAAACAGAATTGTCTAGTTAATGTTTTGAATTGTATTAAGCATATACATTTTAACTGAACTAACAAAAAAAACTAGTTTTTCAAAGGCAAAAGTATTTTTAAGGTAAAATAAGACGTAAATATTGTGAGTGTGCAAATGTGTCTCTGTATTTAAACACATTGTATATGCCAGTCACTCACAGATGGGGATTTATATATGATCACTTTAAAGAATTTCCTGTTTCAAATTTTGAGAGCAAATAATGCATAAACATATTAACCAATGAGCAGCATAACAAGCAAATATAAGACTTAGCTAGGATCTATGAGTTAATTAAACATGGTAGATGTGAAAGGGGCCTGGACAACTGGGTTAGAATTAGTCAGAGATTACTTAAAGAGAAGCATGAGCCTTGGACCATACTCTTTTATTTAACAGATTAAAAGAGTGATTGATGTCTTTGTGGAATAAAGCCACATACATACAAAAAACTCATAAAATCAGGGTTTGAATGCAAATACAGAGATAGAGGAAATTCAATCTCTTGAGTTTTTGAACAGCTATAAAGAGTTCCTACCACTCTATTTCTGTGAGCAACAGAGGTTAAAATTGTTCTAGTATAATTCTCAGGCTAATTAAGACTTGGTTTCTCGTAAACAGAAAAAGTCACATCTACCATGGGAATAATGTTCCACTAAACAAATGTGGTGTTTTTATTCTGAGTTTCTTCAGTGATTGTTAATGTAAACAGCCTTGAGAGAGGGATCAGTTATGCCTGTAGTAACTTCAGAGTCAGTTAATTTCCTAACAGCAAGATAACCGCACGAATGAATGGGCATACTTTGTGATGTGGCTGCAGAGACACAGGACTCAGGTGAACCTGGCTGGCTTTAGACACCAGTTCTGTCATTGATCTAACAGTGTGTCTCTGGAAAAATTTGTCAACAACTTTAGGGATGGTTCCTTTGACTCTCTGAAGTCATGATAAAAAGTAGCACAGTACGAAATAAAAGATAGTAGGAAAAAAGAGAAAGAAAAAAGGTATTATAATCCAATATAACTAAAAGTGTACCTTGACTTATTAGAATTATCCTTCATGTTCCATATGTTCTTTAGTTTTTAACCTGTATAGATGATAATTAGGCTTTTAATCTGTATATGTGATAATTAAATTTATAAGGCCTTATAAGGAAGTGAACTTGATTCTGGAAAAATAAAAGGGGATGGAAGGAAGAAGAACAAAAAATTGAAATGTGTTATGTACATGTACCAAACAGTGTCATCATTATGTACTGCATTTGTGTACTAATAAAAATAGAAAAACAATAATAATCAAACTCAAAGCACAATTTGTGAGGATCAAAATAGTAACCAATAAAATGTTTATTGTATGTCTATGTGTTTGTTATCATTTATTTATTATGAAAAATGACAGAGAGCTAGAGAAAGACTCAAAAGAACATAAAAACTTAGGTATTATAAATGTCCCCAAGATTCTTAGGCAAAAGAAAAAAAAAGGAAATGGAAAAATTAGCTTGACTATATTTTTAAGTTTTTCACTGAGTTGGCCCTGAAGAATAACTCAGAGAAGTGTTTATCAAATGGACCTCAAGATTCTTATCAATGTAGGAATCTTTTTGTCTGTTAGTGACCACAATATTCTGCATCGGTGGTATTCGTGAGTGTCTCCTATTACTTTTCTCTGGCCATTTCCCCTCATGACCTTCTGAAGATGTTTAGGAAGTAGTGGATCCAGTACCTATTAAACTATGCCCTTTCAAGAGAAGCCACCAACATTTAATAGTTAAAAAAAAAATGGAACCAGAGCAAAGTTGATGATAGTCACATCTTCTAGATGCCTAGAGAATTTCAATGCCCCACGGCTAGGGCAATGCAAACAAAACCACTTGTTGAGGCCGGCTTCTTCCTTTGTTTCCTCAAACCAACTTTTCCTGAACATGAAATGAAGCATCTGCCACTCTTTTGGCATCTCTTGTCCAGGTGGTAGGATAATGTGTTTTTCTATCCCAATGCAAGGAGTGTATGAATTGTTGCTTTTCCTCTCCAAAGGTTGAGACCACTCCATCAGCTGGAAATATTTACTTATAAGACAATAGTATCTACCTTAGCACCATTTTTCTACTTTGTCTCCATTCATTTAAAATAAGTCTTGATTTAAGAATCACTTGGCAGTGCTACAAAAATGTCCCATTTCTGATTTTTTATTTGTACTAATGTATGTGTACAACCCATCATGACATCATTCCTCATAAAGGGCTGGGACAGCTACATAACATATCTCAACTGTTTTTTCAGCTTCTTTCCTCTTTTCTGCCCCTCCATCTTTTGGCTTTCTTCCTATTATTATTTGTTTTAATTTTTATTAAGTTTAATGGTATACTTTAGATCTACCTAATAATCACATTCAGCATAGGGAACTTGTACCTGTACATGATGTAGATTACTTCCTTTTCCTTCCCATTTTTAAATCATAACACAATATTACAAAATTGAATCCTTTTTGAGGCAATAATTTTGGATATGGAATTGTGAATGAATTAATTAATCTCTTGCTTCCTGCATTTTCTCAAACAAAAAACTCATCAATGAGGACAAGTATTAAGTTACATGATGTTTAAGAGTTCTCTACCTTTCATGGGTTTGTACCCAGGTTAACAGAGTTCACTGTATAGGTACTAAAAAGAAAACTTATAATTTAGTGCTAAATTGTGTAGTACACTTTGGATAATTAGGCTATAAGGATACAGGTGGGAGGGATTGATGTCAATTGAATATCGAGCTATGGTTGAGCTGGGCTTTGCCAGATGAATCTGCTATGGATAGACATGGCGAACATAGGAGGTTGATAAATTTAGAGATAACATCATCAGCAAAGAGGCAGCATTTGGAAGAAGCAGGGTAATATTAATAATGGCTTTCATAGATGCCATTAAGCAATACAGCTGAGGCAATACTCACAATAGGAGCTTATTCCATCACTTGGAAGTATGAATATTCTTCATGTGTTTCAGAAATGAAATGTGGTGATATTGGCCAAAGCCATAGTAAGGCTTGAGTCAAACAATCCTGTGATTAAATTTTAGTTCTGCAACTTTTTAGTTGAGCAACTTTGGCCAAGTATTTAAATGTCCTGTTTTGTGGCAGCTTACACACTTCTAAAATGACAATAATGATGTGCTGATTGCACAAGAAAATTGTGAAGAGTAAAACAAAAACAATGTTAGTGAGATACAGTGCTTGCTATACAGAAAAAAAATGAGTAATTGCTAGCATTGTATTTCCCATTACTGTTATTTTTTGTAGCAACAGTAGTATTCTAAAATTTAAAATAAGGTTAGATTGATACGTGGTATTGGATATAATTGTGTGCATACAATCTCAGAAAAAAAAGTAAAGAGCTTTTATCTAAGGGGACCATTTACCTCTGTTTACCTGAGGCATTCTCCATTCTCTATTTATATATGTGCTCTTGACCTAAATATTGAAAGTCCCTTTTTTTGTACTCAGTTATGTCCTGATTAGGATAATATGTTATATGGCATCTCTCTTATTTTAACTGATACAGAAAAACAAGGACCCCTGGGTCTTTTTGCGCAGAAATATTAAGGAGAAGGATGAAATATCTTCAGCAGATTTCTGTGGTGAGAGCCTCCAAGAGAACTAAAAAGGGAAAAGGATAAAAGAGGACAGCAAGAAGACTGTTCTACCTGAAAGCAAGGTGGCCCTGGACCAAAATGATAGCGACCAGAGGGAAGTTCCAGGTAAATCCCAGGAACAAAAGCATTTGTTTTGTTTTGTTTTGTTTTGTTTTGTTTTGTTTTGTTTTGTTGTTTTGTTTTGAGAGCTGGAGATTGAGTTCAGGGTCTTGTGCTAGGCAAGATCTCTAACACTGAGCTACAACTGCAGCACAGGGTCTTTTAAACCTGACATCTGGGCCCTGACCCGTCACATGGTTCACTTAAGTTCCAAGCCCTTTTTAAAACAATCCATCAGCAAATCACAACGCGTTAGGGGTGGTAACCCTTATGATCAGAGAGCCAACGCTCATCCATTTTGAGACTGGGAATTGGAGCTCGGCATCACTCTCCCTTGTTCTAAACCAGATGACATTGCTAACTCAGAAAAATGTAAGAAATAATTCTTTGCAATGATCCTATAATTTTCATGGACCTATCCCACTTGTTCCCTGTCCAAACCGTTCTGTATTTTTATATTGAATAACTCTATGTCATGCTTCAAACTTAGGGTGCTTCTATTTGATATTTCAGATCATCCCAGTTTCAAAGGGAGTAAACTTCCCTAACAAAGGCAGTGCAGTTTAAATCAGATTTTAGAAAATCTACCTATTTATAAAAGAAAGAAGGTGTAAAAAAGAGATTTCTGATAATCAGAGGGCTCTTTCTTCTTAGAGCAGAGAGATGATCAAGCATTAGGGAGGTAGAAGCTGGAATAAGCAGGACAGAATTCTTTCCATAATTTAGGTGGGATTTATGAGGGCGGATTTCAGCAGGAAGGGGACTGGAGATGGAAACTTGAGTACCATGTTGGGGAGGGCAGACAGGGAGGACCTGTACCTATCAAGATGTGTGGTGTGGGACCCTACTGTTAAAACCTTTCCCCATCTCCCAAATGCAATCACTGGAACAGGATATTTTACACTGTCTCCTAATACTTTGGGTTCCTGGACACTTTTCTCGACAGGTTTCTTTGTGGAGAGGAATCAGTTCATGTTATACATGAGAAAGTCAGTTCTTGGGGTCAGTCAGGTCAGATCAGATAGATCCGACTGAGCTTCACATGAGTGCACCTGTCTGAGATGAAGTCTGAACTGGGAGAAAACTCGAAGGAAAAATTCTGGTTTTTTGCTGTCATGTTTCAAATATTTTGTACACAATTTTGACTAGTCAAGTCTGAATGAGGGCCACAGTGTCTGAATAAGGCAATTCTTTGAGAGTGTTTTCCTGTAGGGCCTAAATGAATTAAACCTATAAACTTTTAAATACTGTAGAAGAGCTCTTAATTTAAAGAATATCCAAAATGAACCCTCTGGCACAGGATGGAATCCTTTTGTAATGCAAATCTCACTTCCCCTGTGCCATTATCTTATCGTGTAAGTTTCTGAATTGGGATAATGCTGGGCCCACCTGTACTCCATTCACTGCACACTAAGAAAGCCAAGCATAATAGATGGTGAGCCCTAGGAATATTTCAACCCTACCAGCATGGTTCACTGTTGCCTATGACATGTTGTTAAATTATTGATACCCAGCCAGGCTTTGGGACACAGGCTTTGTTGTTCCAAGCTAACAAAGCCACCTGAGAGAAAGCTGTAATGAGAGAGCAGGGACTTAGTGGTGACGGGGTGAGGTTTCTGGGCAGCAAATCCTGCCCATAATAGGAGAAGGCTACAAATTACTTGGACTGACCGCTCTTGCAAAGAAGTAGAGAAAATAGGTGCATTAATGAAATTCTTACAACAGATGGCAAACTGTCCTTGGATCTCTGCTGGGGGAGAAAGGAAAAAAAAACTTTCAGAGAATATTTTATATGACTGTATGACACAGAATCCACTTACTCTGAGGACTCACAGAGAGCTATCTCAGAGATGTTCAGTTAAATTATTTAACAGAAGATGACAGAAAAGAATTAGAGAAAGAAATTTTCCTATCTCAAGATAAAACAACGATCCAATCTTTATCCACGGGTAAATCTCTAGGTCCAGATGGTTGCCCAACAGAATTTTAGTAAACATTTGGAGAGATAATAAGGCCTGTAACAGTGGATAATTACTCACTTATATATGGCTCAGTGCCCCCTCATCCACATTAGTTTCTATAGCAGGTTTTTTGCCAAAAGAAAGGAAGCAGACTCCTGCTCTGCTTTCTCATTTCTAACGTTATCTTGCTTCACTCTGTGCAAATGCCAGGTGCCATCCTTTGTATTTCCCTGTCCTTAGGAAGACTTTGGAGCTCAATGCAAAGTTAGGAAACATTTAATATTACTAATGTCGGGGTAAGGAAGCAGCCACTAGGAAGTACTCTAGGAAAATAGTTAATGATCCAATCTAACTATTAAGAAACATCATCCAATTAACAGCTTCAGGGGATGGGGCTCCCTTCTTCCTACTTCTCAATTCTACTACTCACTTTCCTGGGAGAAAGTATGAAAAGCAGCATCCTGGGAATATGCAGAACTTGGACGATAAAGAGCAAATATGGACATTTTCAACAGTAACTACTTTGTAGTGATTTTACCAGGGACTTAATGTAAGTCAATGAGTTTACTAATGTTATCTACAGGTTGGAAGCAAGAGCTAGATTTCAAACTGCAGGTTTCACTGACTAATCTGGTTATAATCTTCTCGGCAAATTACAGATGCTTCCAGGAGGTTGTGGTCCTTAGCTTTTGTAGTTCTTTCCCCCTCTGCAGTGCATTTTACAAAAGTGAATTAATTACTCCTCTCACCAATCCAGTGATTTCAGACAAACTGATTCCCCCCATTTTATAGATGGAGGAACTGAGTGCCAGAAGTCTTGTATTTTAGCTGTCAACATTTTGAGGGTGAAACAGATTTGGAGCAGTCAATAATTAGTAAACCATTTCTGATTCAGCCAGGGAAATCTGCCTACCCAGTCTTTTGTTAAATGTATTGTGATATATAAGCACAAAAAGCACAATGATGTTCATTGATTAATGAAATAATAGCTACCACTTACTGAGTGCTTAAGATGTCATTCTGTGTACAGAATACACTGCCTTGCCATCCTTTGGAACAGAGGGTCTCATTTTTGGTTAAAATTGAATACACTTGAGATGACTCAAAAACTCCATAGAGAGGATAAACTTGTGACATTTTTAGGTAAGTAAATGCACCTCAAGCCTATAACATCAAGTGAAATAAATCAGATTCATAAGTTAAGTATTACAGTTTCTTTTCTATGAGAAACTCAAAGTATAAATAAGGATAGTTATTAAGTAGATAGATAGACAGGCAGGCAGAAAGACAGACAGTTGAAGATAGATATTAGGAAGCAAGGAGGTATTTTTCAAATATGATTGGGGAAGGATAAGGGAAGGAAAGGAAAAGAGATTTTTTTAAAACTTGAGAAAAAATGAAAATAGAGCTTTGGAAAATGTGGAGGGAAGAGGCGTTGGAGGGAACAGAGAGTGGAGGAGGACAAAAAAAAAGAATTAAGTTTGTACCTCAGTTACAAACTCCCTATGATGCTTGTAATCATTATGTACTGAAAACATATACAAATAAAGGCCAAATCCTTATGTTTACTTCCAAATCAATTAAAACAGAATGTTCATGAGGATTAGGGACCAGGCATCTTTATTTTTTAAAGCCCCCAGAAGTGACTGAAATATGCAACCTAATGTAAGAAGATGTTGATCAAGAATACTAAAAGAAAAATAGAGAAATGGAATAATGTGTGCAGTTAATGATAGGATCTATTTTATTTAAGTTTTCAATAATAGTGAAATGCATTATAGAATGAGTAGAAAGGACCAGTAGAGAAGAAACATAAAAGAAATAAAAGAGGTCATTATTGGAACAAATTCCCAGAAGAAATAAGGAAATTAGGATTGCTACTTTCTTTTTTATGCCTCTTTTGCATATTCACAGATTTCTGCCATGGTATCTATTACCCTATATTTTTGTTTACATGTGTACTTTCTTTTCAGAGTATGAATTATTTGAAGTGTGTGGCACTGGTATAGCCATTTCTTATGGCCAAAATGTAGGGAAATGTCTGGAATATAATTGACTCAGATGTCAGGTAAATGAAAGACTGAACTTAAGACATTTAAAAGGCTTTCTGTAACAGATTTGTCAATACCACCTCACAGAACACTTGCAATTCATACCATTAATCATTTCTTCAAACTAAAGGTCTTATAATGTGAGTTAAGACTTGGTTTCCAGGACATGGTAATGCTCCATCTTACCTCAAGCCACATGTGCCTGTCATACATTGTTTTGACTGATTAGTCAGCAGTCACCAGCAAGACCCAAGGAGAATGAGAATCCAGTGGGTTGTCTTCATTTGGTGTCTCTGAGCACAGCAGATGGCAGAGTATGGAGCACTGAGGTCTTCTAGGCTTGTGGAAGATGAGAAGAGGGAGGTCCACAAAGCCTGAATCCAAATAACCAAGTCAAGTGTTTGTATCTCTGGAGGTGGGGAGAAAAAAAGGAAACCACTGTGCCCAAACTCCTCAAATGACAAAGACAAGCTTTGGAGCCAAACTTAAGAGTCTTTTGTTACACGGTTCTACTCTCATTTAACATTGTTCATACTCTGACTTTTTCCGTGAACGCTGCTAATTTCATTGAGATGGATGAAATCATCCAAGTGGGAACATTATTTGGTGATTTGTAGAACACAGTGTGAATATAGTAGAATATCCTATGCTGTGCTACAGCACGGGCTCCCAGTTTGGGCCATTACCTTAATGCTCTATCCTGCCATTAATCAATATGAAAGGAATAAGATGATCTTGCTCTAATATCCATTGAAAACTACTTGGGTTCATATTCCTATATTCAAGTTTATTTATTTATTTTGTTGAAAGAGCTACATAAAAAATAATCAAGCCTACTCTTTGGTATCTATTTAGGTTAGTGTCCATGAACTTTTGTTTTGCTTCCACCCACCTTCCTATTCATCTTAGATTGATCTAGCAATACAGTTAAGCCTTACACAAATGCTGTTTTTACCCCTTTGGTCTTAATTTCTTTTAACTGGTACAAACTCAAAACTTCTATGAAACTATTTCTAGGAAATAGTGTATTTCCCTGAAAAAATCATGTAGCACTATGATTCCACTATAAATATATTATTGCCAACCTCCATCAAATCTTGGTAATGTTAGTATCTGGTTTATCTGGTCAAATTATTGTCAACTTTTTCAGTGACCACTTTAGACCTATTTCGTTTTCATTAATCATCCAGCTCTCCCTGTCTTCCCTTCCAAATCTTAGCATATGATTTCATCCTTTGCCTCACAGAGAAAATTTAGGCTATCACATAGAAGCTTGTTTGCTTTTCTGTCTTTCTCGCTATATTCTTTTCTCTCCATGATTTCTTAAAAAATGAAAATCATTCTTTGTCTTGTGATCTAATTTCCTTCTATATTCTTTGGGCTCTTTGTGTTTGATAATCTTTCCCTTTGTTGGAACTTGGGTCAGATGCTTTTATAGGATATTTCCAAATATCGGTTCATAAGCACTGGTCTCTCATAGATAGAATTATAGTCTCAGCTCTTCTGCAACTATACTCTGTCCTATCTGCTTTACCACTGTAACTCCAAAAATTTAAAGAAAATTCATGCTACTTGATCTTATTTGTTTCCAATTAACATTATTTTATTTCTGTAAGAACACTTCATGAGACCTGTACTCAGCACAATTTTAAGTGTATATTTTTGTTGACTATCGGTACAATATTGTACAATAGATCACTAGAGATCATTCATTTTGATTGACTGTAATTGTATGTCTGCTATTTAGTAATTCCTCATTTTTTCTATCACCCAGTTGCTGGCACCTACCACTCCATTCTTTGACTCTGTGTATTTAACTCTTTGAGATACTCAAGTATGTGGAACAATGCAGTTTCTGTCTCTCTGTAACTGGTTTATTTCAAATAGAACAATGTCCTGAAAGTTCATGTATGAGCAGAATTTCTTTCTTCTACAAATCTGAATAGCATTTAATTGTAGAGATTGAGTCTTTTTTAACCATTTATCTGTCTATGGAAATTTAGGTTGTTTCCACATCTTGGCTATGGTAATTCCTCAATTCCCAAGGTCCCTCTGCTCATGCTTGTATCGGAAGTCCTACAATTTGAAACATTGTATACCCTGGACACTAACTCCATCATAGCACAGCATTTTTCATTCTTTTTCTTGACTTCTCAGTAAATCAAATACTTCCAGCTTTTTTCTTTGAAACTCTCTTTTGCCAACATCAACTCCATTGTTTTCATTTTCTTCTCTTTCTGTAGACATTCTTTTTTAGTTTCATATGTAATTATAATTCTTCAGTGATCAATTTTAAGTCCTCCTGCACTTTTTCAACTTTTGCTCTTATCATTTGACAATTATATTCAGCCTTGAAGAGTTCTCATTTCTTTTCTAAAATTCAAATCTCCATCCTTACCCTCTGAAATTTATGGCCACACATTCAACTGTTTAAGGAATGCTTATGATTGGTTATTTTATATGTACTTCAAAACCTTTGTAAAACTGAATTTATAGTGTACCACTCCCAATAATTTCATTTTCTGTGATTTTCTCTTATTTTCTTTTTCTATACCTAATGTTCTTTTGTTGCTGTTGAACAGACTGGACTCCAATAAAGTACATAGAAGCCATGATAATGAACAGATCTATAATTTTTAAAAATTTGAATTTCTACGATATCACCACTAAGTATGATGATAGTTTCCCTGTGTCATGGTTTATGTCAGTGACCCCCTGGCCTCATGTATTTGCATTGTGCATTTGTGAGTGGTTCATTGGCTAGTGCTTGGATTGGTGGTGTCAGTGCTACACCTTCTTAAAGGGTGGAGCCAGGATGTGATGTAATGGCAGGAAGAAGGTGTGTCTCTCTTCTTGCCAGTTCCCGCTTGCTGTTTGCAGCCTCCATAAACTGCGGCCCCTCCATGCCACCCTGCCTTGGAACCAACTGAGTATGGACTGAAACCTCCAAAAACTGTAAGAAATAAACCTTTCCTTTCCCAACTTAGGGCATCAGGTATTTTGTCTCAGCTGATGAGTAAAAAGTAACTAAGACATCCAGTTACTGGCATTGTCAGTTATCTACACACTACTTATTACCTCTCTTCAATTCAACATGAGATTTTGTACAGGGCAGCAATGTGTCCAGATTATTTTTTAAAACTCTTTTTTTAAACCTCACTGAAGCTAAAAGCAAGTTATGGATTATGATATGCAAACTACACATTTCTGGGAAAGCCTTTTTTCCTCCCTGATAGTGGGATATCCCTTCCCTCTTCCACTTGTTTCTTTCTCCCTGGAATGAAAAGAGGATACATATAGGAGGATCAGTCAATTTTGCATCAAAAACCATGGGGCAGAAGCATCAAAGAATTTAGGATGCTGATGCTGTTCTTGGGTTTCCATACCATTCTAGACCACTGGTCCTTATACTACTGATAGCATCAAACACAGGAAAACTTTTATTTACACTCTTTCTGATTGAACCTTTTTTTATTCTCAGTTGGAAAAAAAAAACCTGACTCTCATGCACTTCTAATACAAATGCAAGAGGATGAACTTTGAAGACATTATGGTCTTCACAGTTCACATAATGGTCTTACCATTATGGTAAACACAGTGTTATTCTACCTATATGAGATTTTTGAGCTAGTTAGATCATATGTACTGTAGTAGACAGAATAAAAACAAAGATGTTCTCAGCCTAATAGCCAATTCCTGTGAGTATTGTACTATTCATGGCAAAAGAGAATTAATGTTACAAGTGAAATTAAGATGGCTAACCTTAAACTGACCATAAAATAGGAAAATTATATTGGATTATCAAGATTGAGGCCAATGAAATCACAGAGGTCCTCAACAGAGGAAGGGAGAAAGAAAGAAGAGTGGTAGAGTGTGAGGAGGATGTAGAGTAATTAGCCAATCTTAGCTTCAAGTATAGAAGAAGAAACCAAGGAATGAGAGCATCCTCTACAAGAAAAACATCCAAGGAATAAGACTCCCCCTGAATCTTCCAAAAGGAATACTTCCTTGCTCACAACTTGATTTCATCCCAGTGGAATCTATGTCAAACTTCTGCAATATAGAACTATATGATAGGAAAAGTGTATGCTTTAAAAAGTTCATATTTTTCATGTCTTTTTAAATTATCGATGTGCTGAAATACATTAGGATTATGTCAGTAAGTTTTCCCATTTAAATAACCATTGCATTCCTGGGGAAAAGAATGCATGAACATGATCCTGAAATTGGTTTGCCAACTGGTTTCAGTAATTTTAAACAATATGTTCATCAATACATTTGTCTTGAAAAAAATTTTTTATATATTCTCTTACTAGTTTAAGAACTAAGGTTAAACTAATCTTAAAACGTGATTTGTCAGGCTTAACCACATATCCTAGTCTAATAAATTCAGCAGGATATCAGAATTATTTGTGCATTCAAGGGTCTGGCAAAACAACTATGGACTTATATGTGACTAGTTTTCTTTTGAAAGAGAAGAAATGTATAATGTATTAATACTTTTTTAAGATTCCTTGATAATTTATATAATATTCTAGGACATCATATATTTTATCTTATCACATAGTATGTAATTTTGTTCATATATTTCATTTTATTTTTAAATATTTGTTATATCTGTATTTTTATTCTCTTCTTTATTTAATGTTTTACTCATGTATCCCCATCCACATTTTCTTTCTTACTCACTCTTTTTCTTTTCATAAGACTTGCTAAAGATATCTTTTAAAATTACCTTCACTTTCATTAATTTTTTGCTTAGCATTTTAAAGTTGCTTTCAAAAATTATTTCCTTACCTTTATCTTTTAATATATAGAGATTTTTTTTCCTATGGCTACTTATTTGAACACTGAAGTTATTTTCAATCTTTTTTTCTTTTCTCCAAATTATTATCTATAATAGTAAACTTACCACCAGCTTATGTTACCTGTAGCTTCCAAATTTGGTTTTGTCATACTTGATCATCCTGTTGTAAATATTTCATAATTTTCAAGGCAACAGTTTATTCTATAATGCATAAGTTTCTTCAGAATGTGCTTTCATTACTTGTGTGTGTTTTTGCATGTATGTGTGTGTGAATATGTGTGTATGTGTGAAGTTGTTGGGGATCAAATAATCTTTCTTATGTTTGTTAGACAAGTTTTCTGCCACTGAACTATACCCTTTTATATATCAGAGTATACTTTTAAACATACATCAATCAGAAACTGATTTTTTTGTGTAATACCATGTGGGAAACCCATATTCAATTTTTTGCACACGTATAGACAAATTTTTAAGATTACATTTGACAACTAGTGCTACACCTGTATGATGATATGCCCAGCCACTTTTTTCATATACACATGAGTTAGTTTGGAGATTGGTGTTTCATTCCTTTTAAAAATTTGTTTCTGTCTATTCCAATACATTTTGGACTTGATTTAAAAATCTGTGTAACTCGATTTACCAAGCAGGAAGACCAGGGTCCTCCCATTCATGTTCAAGAGAATCTTTGCTACTTGTGGCCACTCCGTGTATAGTTTAATCTTCTGTTTACCCAGTCTATAAACAAGATAAAAATTTTTTACAGTATAAGTCCTTTCGTTGTTTGAACACAGTATCTCTCCAGTGGGATGGGTCGAGTTTAATGACTATAAATAAATCTGCTATTATAACTTCCTCAATATAGGTTGTACTTGCCTTTGTTGTTACTTTCCTAGTTACTGGGTGTTATTTAAGATCTTATCTTTTTATAGGTACGTTTTCTAGAGTGTGAAATTTCAGTTGTCTTTTATTTTGGTTTATCTCATCAACTTGCTAAACACTCCCATGATTCTAATATGTATTCAGAGTTTTTCTAAATTTTTGTATACAATCTCATATAATTTGCATTGATAAGAGTTCGAATATTATTTTCTGTGCTATAAGCCTCTTTGTTTTTATTGCATGATTTATGTTCTCCAAAACAAAGTCGAGTTGTTTAAATTTGAGGGAAATGAATATGGGTGCATTGTCTTACTTCTCATTCCTCTACCATCTCCTATTTGTATATATATATGCATACATATACACATGCACACGGATAATATTTTGTTTAAATCTTTGCATCTAAGTTCATTAGTAAAATGGAGGTTTTTTTTTCCATATTGTCTTTTGAGCAAGTCAGAGAACCAAGGCTATTCCTGGAGTCTCTTTCACCTTTTTATTCTGCACACAATCAAATACAATGTCTTCTTTTTTCTTTTTTTCACTTTTTAATACAGACTATTATGAGTTCTTGCATTGGAGTTATCTCTAAAATCTTCCTGTCCATTTCTGAGTTATCTCTAAAATCTTCCCATCCATTTCTGCTCTAAACTATTGCTCTCTGTTTCAGCTTGCAGGTGATTCCTCATTTACTCTCCGCTTCCTTCATATGATACTCATCTCACTGAAACTGGAGGTCTCTTTCTAAAGAGAAACCTCTTTTGATTTAAATATTCTTTTTTAAAAATTTTATTTTAAAGAAGGTAACTAAACACAACACAACAAAACAAAACAAAATGAAACTCTGAACAAAGAATAATAGTATTGCTAGATTTCACTTCATGATGCTACAGAATCAGCACTGGGTACTTTAGTGTCTCTTTTTCTTCCAAGTAGTTGTTCATTTCATCACACATTATATAATCAGTTCTCACAAACTGTTTATAGGTTCTATGCATGCATGAGTCTCTACATGTATTTCTATCCTTTCTGTATTAGAGGGAAAAACAAAAATAGCAAGACAAAACAAAACAAATTCCTATAAAAACATGAAATGAAAAAGTCTTATAAAACCACAGTACAAGGTGATCTACAATGATTACTGTGTTTTCTCTTGTTATCTTCAACAGAATTGTCCATATCATCAGGCATAGTATAATTGAATACAGCAGTATATAACAACAAAAAAATACTAAAATAAAAAAATTGTAGAAAGTGTAAAACTTCAAAATTAGGTAATAATCAAATCAGAGTGGGTACCTTAGTGAATCTTGTCATCTTCAGTGTAGTTGCCTATACTCTCAGACTTGATACTATCAATCATAACAGATTTGAATAAAATCTGTCAATACAAAATAGCAATCCAACAAACCAGATTCAATTAAGATCAGTCATGATTTAACAGTGTAAGTTATACAGGGCTTCACATTAAGTTAATAGGAAATTAAGGATGATTGCCATACTATATCCTGCTGTTTTTGGGATAGCTGTCTGTACCCTCAAATCTAGTACAAGTAGACAAACTAGAACAGAATATTATCCATTCAAACATAGTGGTGTGAATAATGTGGGTTTTAAATTCTGATACAGTATTAACAATATCCTCTGCCATTTTTTCAGACTATTTCTCCCCTTTCATTTCCACAGGGTGCTGTGCCCAGCAAACCTTGAGATTTGGATTTGGTCCTACCAAACCCCTCAGTTTTTAGATTGGGGTGAGCAACCTGCTATTTACCTAAGTGGTTCTGAAACTTCTCACTCCTGGACTTGATCTCAAGTTGTATTCCTTTACCTACAAAAGCCTTAAGGTTTTCCTTCATTATAGCTGAGTAGTTTTCTACTGCACATAAGTACCTGTCTTTCCAACCTATCCGCAGGTGCTGGTTGCATTGCCCCTATTTCTCTCTGGTTCCCTGTCGCATAGAACATTGTTTTCTCATATTTGATTTTAGGTCCATAAACCCTTTCTCAGGTTAATTATATTTCCTATACAGAGCATCTCAGTAGACCCTACCTCTTGATCTACTCTGCCTGTGTTTCTTGCTTGCTTTCTTTTTTTTTAGTGTATCAAGGCCACCTATGTTAGAGATTATAGCCAACCTTCTCTGCCTCACCTCTGCTATGCTATTTTTCTGACATTAGGTGTCCACTTTTCTCCTTCATTCCATTGTCTGCCCAATTACTTGAGGCCTCTCTGCCACTATTCCTGAAATCCTGGTATTTTTTTTCTCTCTCTTTTTAAAAAATTTTATTTAAAGAGAAAAAACAAAAAAGAAAACAACTAAACAAAATAGAAAAAGGGTAGCAACAATACAGAGTTCCAAAGGCAAAACATAAAAGAACAACAACAAAACAAAAACAAAAACACTAATAAATCGCCACATGATAAGTTACATACTGTCATCCTTGGAAATAGTTGTTCAAGTTACAAAATTAAAGCATACAAAATAGACATTCAAACAGTGAGACTGTTAACAATTCTGCTCAACAGTCTAACAAAAACAGTAATGTGGTCATCTATCTTACACACTTAAACATACATGTAGTTATATGCTTTAGAGCACTTTCTTTTCCCCTCTCTGTATATATGTATGTATATATATACAGATAGATATAGATATATAGATATAGATATAGATTTTAATTTTATTTTAAGGGGGTAAAATTAAACACAACAAAACAGAAGAGAACAGGACATTAAAAAAAAAACCATAAATTTCAAAGCTAGACAACCAGAGATCTTTACTATCTGTCATATTGTCTCCCGTTCTCTTCCAAATGGTTGTCCATATCTTTGCATACGAGGAGCTCATACAAAATAATGTATCAGTCTTTTCACAAGATGTGTAGTTCACTGGCTCCCACTTGCTAAGGGGGAGAGGGACACGGGACAGGGGACAGGATGACATGAGGTGTTCGATTCTCAGCTCATGCCTCACAGCCACCCCCCAGAGAGGGGAGGAGCTCCTTGTTCTCCCGGCCCCCGGAGTCAGCTACATGGTGTAGGTCCCGATGGACCAGGGTCTCTCTCCTTCAGGCTGCTGAAAGTCTGCCACACTCACAGCTGCCCCCCAGAGAGGGAAGGAGCTCCTTGTTCTCCCTGCATCCTGAGTCAACCGCACGGTGCAGGGTCCGACATGCCAGGGTCTCTCTCCTTCATCCCACGGAAAGTCTGCCACACTCTCAGCCACTCCCCAGAGAGGGGTGGTGCTCCTTGCTCTCCTGGCACCCTGAGTCAACCTCACAGTGCAGTTCCCAATGCACCAGGGTCTCTCTGCTTCAGGCTGCTGAAAGTCTGCCACTTTCAGCCGCCTCTCAGAGAGGGGAGGAGCTCAGTGTTCCCCCAGTATCCCGAGTCAACTGCACAGTGCAGGTCCCGATGCACCAGGATCCCTCCCGTGGAGCACCCCTAAAGTCCGCCATACTTAACAACTATTTCTTTCTGATGAATTGACCATTCCATTTCCAAAGTTCTGAAATGGCCAACAGACCACAGAAAGAATTCTCTTTAGGCTCCTGTTTGAAACCAGCAGCTACAGCAATCTGCTGGCCTTGCTTCAGGGCCAGTTTTCTCTCTTTCTCTATAATGTCCTTCAGTATTCTCTGTAGGGTTGGGTTAGGGGTCACAAATTCCCCCAGTTCCTCTTTTTCATGGAAGCATCTTGGTTCTCCATTAATTTCTAGAGACAGTTTTGCAGTGTACATCAATCTGGGCTGGAGTTTATTTTCTTTCAGGGCTTGGAATACTCCACTCCAAGCTCTTCTTGATTTGATGGTCTGTGTCAAGAAACCTGCCATGATTTTGAGAGGTTTTCCTTTATAGGTGATCTGTTTCTATTCTCTGATGGCTTTTAATATTCTGTTCTTGTGATGAATTTCTGGGATCTTGATTATTATGTGTCTGGGTGTAGCTCTGTTTTGGTTGTAGGTGGCTGGAGTTCTATATGCTTCATACATCTGAATATCATTTCCTTTTCCTATGCTTGGGAAGTTTTCCTTAATTGTTAGTGTGAATAGCCTTTCTAATTCCTTTGTTTTGACTCCTGTTTCTTCACTCACGTTTTTTTATTCTTAGGTTGTAGAACTTCTTGTTGTGTTCTAGTCTTTGTATTGTTACTACCTGTTTCCTTGTTATTTTTAAGAGATCTTTTCTTTCACGATCACATATTGCAAACCTGTCTTTGAGTTTTGGTAGTCTATTCTTAGTTTCTTTGAAGAAGTTTTGCCAGGTTTCAATGGAGGTTTTAAGATTTCTTGGTAATCTCTTTCAATCAGCTTCATGTATTCTAGGTTTTCTTTATATTCTCCATCAAATGTTTCCCTCCTTCTTTTGTGTTCCTCCATCCTTCCATTTGTGTCTTCTTGAAAAGTGTTTCGCATTTCTTTTATTAATCTACTTATATCTTGCTTTACTTGAATTAATATTTCAGTTTTGAGCTCATTTACGAGGTCCCGAAGATATCTCTTTATGTCCGCTGATGCCGTGTTTGATGTTGCATGTTTGCTGCCCTCAATCTCTTTTGTATTTACCTCTCCTGGATCAATATTCTTAAGGTTGGGGATTGGAGGCTTTTTCTTATTTCTTTCTCTTGTCATGTTTTTGGTTTCTTCCATACAGGTGTATAGTGGAGATCCCAGCCCCTTTCCTTGTTGGTTATGGTTCTTCTGAAGCACGCTGGCTAGGGATTTCTGCCCTCTCCAGTTTGCTGTTCATCACTGAGGTACAAGCAGGAGCAGCATATGCTGGTCCCTCCACTCCGGGACAGTCAACCTTTGGGTGCCTTCACCACATTAGTGTGTGTTGCACATACGGAATTGGTTTGGGATGACTTATTGGGTCCTGGCCAAGGACGTGACCCAGGCCAAAGAAATCCTACCAGTCTGCTCTGGAAAGGGAGCAACCAACTGAAGTCACTGCATTCGTAGTTTAGGCCCATCCTGCCTGATTCCAACATGTTGTCCTGTTGGTCATCCATTTACCATGGGAGGCTCTTATTCCCAGTACTCACTGCAGGTTAATGCAGGTCCCTCGCTGGCTCTGTTCTCCATTGGGCTCACTGACCTCTGACTTCACTGTGCCTGCTGCATGAGTTCAGACCGCTCAGGCCAGTCACGATGGCACAAATTTACATGGCTCGGCCGAGAGTGCCATGGCCGCTAATCTTAGTTTCTCCAATGATAGCCCTGGGACTGCGTGTTTGACCAGCTCTTTTCCCTTTAGTTTCTTCTTGGGTCAAGAGGATCCATCTCTCTCTGTCCATACCTCTCAGGATGTTTTATTCTGGCATCTGAGTTGTCTCTCTCAGGGAGGCTCTGTATCATGCTGCTTATCAGTCTACCATATTTAGCTCCTCCTCTGGTTTAAATGTTCTTGTGGCTGCCATTGACCATACTTTCAATTGAACCCAAAGGCTTTGTCTATCTGTCCTACCTCATAAGCTATTACCAGAAGCCCTTCTCAAACCTTCTGTGTCCTATCCATATGGACCTCCTCTCAATGTTTTTTTTTTTTGTACCAGGAATTGAACTCACAACCTCGTGCTTGCCAGGCAGGCACTTAAGCCACTGAGCTAAATGCCCAGCCCTCCTCTCAATGTTTTGTGCATGGCATACTGCTCATCTTAGGGCCTTTCCCTGTGTTAGTAGTTTTCTCAAAGCATTTTTTCCTGTCCTGAAAAACTCCCCTTTGTCCACAATTTCCACTAAAAGTCAGTAGAAAGTCTTTAAGGAAATTTTCTTTAAGTCCTCAAGTTCTTTCAGGTCCTGATTATATACTGGCATTACATTTTGCACTCACAATAATTTTTATTGATGAATTTTTATCCATTTTGCCTTGTTTATTTCTGTATCACTTTTAACTGGCAAATAGTAAATTTTCACCAAAGAATATTTTCATAAGTGACTTCCAATACACCTTCATGCATATCCAAGAAGTCATTAAACTGGTGTGATTTGATGGATGTCAACTACTTGCTCACCTTCAAATATCTCACCTACCAATACCTGAGAGTTGATCAATCTTCACTGCTTTTGATTAACTACTGACCTGTCCAGGATTTTCATTTAAAAGGCAATTTCTTCTAGTAACACTAACGCATGATACCTTTAACACCCTAGTGGAATGATATTATCAGATTGCCTTCATTCCCAAGGGACACGTGTCAGATAACATATATAACATTGGAAGTAACTGTCTAGATTAATATCTTCACTGAATCTGTACTGAAACTCTTCTTTCCCGATTGTATGCATAGTGAATATGTGAAGTAGTTTGTATTTAATGGTTTCATTCATATCTTAGTCAGTACAGTTAGCTGAGTTGACCAGGATTAGTGGCTCAAGGTTTAACAGTAATCCAGTATTTCAGACTGAGTTAGCATCATTTCAGTAAATGCCTTTATGGAGTCCTGAATTGTTTCCTTTGATCTATTTTTTGAGTTGGTCTATCTATTTGGCAACTATGACTCCCTTCAGTATGGCCTGTAGCTGAGAGGAGAATTCTGGCCTCCTTGCTGAAAATGTTATGAATTATTGGTGAGATTTTTCTTTCTACAAATATCAGGCAGGCAGTTCATATGACTTTCAGGTTTTATTTATCTATTCATTTTATTTTACATTATTACATATTGGGACAAGGGACTTGTGAGTATCTTTATAAAGCTTTAAAAACAGAAGTCTTTCCTTCTTTCTAAGAGACAGGGAATCATATGACAAGTAAGAAAGTTGAGAAAGTGTGAATGATTTTCCTAACCAATGCTAATTGAGCATAGAAAGGGTACTGGGTGCTATAGAAATCTCTCTATGAAGCATTTTTATGTCTAATCTTCAACTTGATGAGTTTGATATTATTGTGCATATTTTTAATTTTACATGTGACTGTATATAATAAATACATTTAGTGTGGGCATTAGATATATATGCATAAAGTATCTACTTTTTAAGTTCCTTCTTCCTCCACCCTCCCTGTCCTTCATATCTTGGTTCATTTCCTAATTAAAAAAGATCTATCTTCCTATTATCTAATATCTGTCTTTTATTTTGCTTTTTGACTTATTTATATTTTGGGTTTCTTATATGAAAGAAATCATATAATATTTAAGATTGTATGTGTTTATTTCACTTAATATGGATTCAAGAAGCTTTTATTTTCCTATATAGGATTCAAGTTCATCCTTTTTCTGTAGCAAAATAGTACTCAGTTGTGTACTAATACCACATTTTCTTTATGCTCTCCTGTGTTAATGGACATATACATTACTTTCAATACAGCTATTATAAATTGTTCTACTTTACACATGGATGTGCATGGATCACTGTAACATGTCTATAACTCTTTTTGAAAGATATTTATAAGGAGAATAGTTGAATCAAATGGAATTTAGAAATTTAGGAATTTCCATACTTATTTTCATAATGTTTGTACTAGTTTATATCCCCAGCAAGAATATAGAAGATTACCTTTTCCCCTACAGCCTTGACAGAATCCATTATTTAATTTCCTTGATAGCTATTCTTTCTGAAGTAAGATGAAATCTCAGTACTGTTTTAATTTTCATTTTTCTAATAAATGAACATTTTCATGTATTTATTAGCTATTTTTACTTCTTATCTTGAGAAGTACACATTCCATTTTTTATTTGGTCTTTTATTTTAAGGAGTCTAAGTTTTGTCTGTTCTTCATATATTGTAGGTATTAGTTCTCTGAGGAAAAACTAACAATTTTTTTTTCCATTCTGGAGGTTGTTTTATCATTGTTTATTTTTTCCTTTGCTCTGCAGGAATCATTTAATTTAATACAAACCCATTTATTGATTGTTGATATTATTTTTTGTCTAACTGGAGTTTTGTTCAGAAAACTCCTTGCCTCCATCCATAACTTCAAGAGTTCTACATACTGTATCTTCTAGCAAGTTGTTTCTTATCCATTTTGATTTTAACTTAACACTTGATGAGAGATCTAGATTCAATCTTCTGCATGTGGATAACCAATTTTCCTAGTACTATTTGGCAAGAGGCAATCTTTCTTACAGTATTATTTTGGTCTCTTTATAGAAATTATGATACTTTTGCCTTTATTTTAGAACTGAAATAACCGTACCACAGAAAGTTTGAATGGTATATTCAAGCTCAATTTGTGAAGTCAGCCTGGATATTCTAGGGTGCTCTTTCCCTTAGAGACAGACCAAAGTTCCAAATCTAGTTCCAAGATGATTCTAACAGTGACTGAAAGAAAAAGCAAAACTCTGATTTTGCTCTGAAAGAAAAGGCTCTGAAAGAAAAAGCAAAAACAAACAAAAATAAAAACATTTGAAACAAAGAAAACAAAAGAAACAAAACAAAAGTTCACCCAGCTATGGATATGGGTTTTCTGCATGAATTTAGAAGTAAGGAAGAAAGCCAGGCATGGTGGTACATACTTATAAATCTACCATGCTGGGAGATTGAGGCAGCAGGTTTGCAAATTTGAACCCAGCCTGCTAAGTTTAGTGACTTAACAAGGCACTGTCTCAAAATAAAAAGTAAAAATGGTTTGGGATGTAGCTCAGTTCAGTCCCCAGAACAATACATACACCTACTTATGTATGCACACACACACACACAATTTTTAAAAATTACATATAAAAAAGAATAAAGTAAGGAATAAGAGTAGCATAAAAGCTTGAGACTAAATATTTGAGTTGCTCTAAACACTGTGGAGAACAGTTGGAGTGGAGAGATAGGAAACCACACTGTCAGGAAGGAAAATATGTGAATTTGTGTGAGGTAAAGGAGAGTAGTGTGCACCTAGAATAAATAGAAATGAAGAGGATGTGACCCTTACCAATAGCTATTCTGGCTTCATGATATACTCCTGATCCTTCTGCCATGAGTACTGTTGCAGTAGAGGTTTATAGATGGCTTAGTAGATGCCAATTTGCATCCTATTGAAATATCATTCTGAGATGCCAGCAGGGCTCATTTTAGAGGTATAAAAAACTTGGGTTTTGGAGAAAAATTTAAAGTTTTCTATCACTTATTGCTTTACCAACTTGGCATCCAATTGATAAACTGTTCTGAGAATGTTTCTACCAGCACATGTTACATAGAGATGGGGATAATAAAATACCATCAGGGTATTTGTGAAGATCAAGTGAGGTAGGATCCTGACAGTGATTAGCAGAGTCCTTGAGAGAGTTAACCTCTGCAGTGACTTTGGTGGCCCCACAATCTATTTTTCTTCTAGTCATTTTTCCCTCACACTGAACTTTAGTTTTCTGAGGGCATCTCACTGAGAGGTGAGCATCTGAGATCGCAATATATATTGGCTGAGTTTTCTATTACCACACTCACATCTCAAGAAGAGTTTCAGGCAAATAAATTCATACCAGCACATTGATAACTGAAAATTTAGTTAATTTTACTTTCTCACATGTAATTTCATTTTAATAAAAGACAAAAATTTACAGCTGTAGTTGGTCTTTTAGTAGCAAAAAAATAAAACATGAGGTATTGGTTACTGCTATCTTGTCATGGGGTATAAGACTCCCAAGTTTTTGTCTCTATTCTAGATCAGAAGACTGATTTCTGCTCAGGATGTGAAACATGTAGAGAGAGACCATGAATATAAGAGAGCTGCAACTTGAGCATTTAGAAGTCAGAAAATGTAAAATGGTCTTGAGAAGGAAGAGCCAGAAAGGCTGGATGAAGCCCAGAGTATGGTTCCGCATGGTTGTTTCACATCTGTGTTCCCCCTGCTCAGATGAGAGCTCAGGCCTACATGGTGGATCTGCTCAAAGATTTTTGGAGCTTCTCACTTTGGTCTTATTCCTGAAGACACTTCTGTTTATCTTTTTACTACATGTCATCTGATCAACTCTTTTTAAACAGAATTGGGACTAAAACTGGGGAACTTTTTCATTATTTAGCTTAACCAAAAGTCATAGATTGTTACTCTATTTTTCAATTTGTTTCAGTGTTTTTTCATGACCTCATCCCTCTTTGTAGTAGTGATTGGAGCGTAGGCCTGGGACTGGGTGTGAGCTTAAATGATACCTTCCTCATTATTTATCCAGGAAGCTTGGACAAAGTGGTACTCTAATTATACATTTATAATTAGAATAAAAAGAATTCACATTGTTTTAGCAATTAAATACCTAAGAAAGAAAATCATATCAACAGTGTCTGACACATGAGCAGTGTTGCTGCTTCCTATAGTCCTGCTCAAGGGGTCTTCAGAAAGTGTCCAGGGTAAAAGGAATCTGACCCCAGGAGGTCCAAGGCTGAACAGCCCAGAGAGATGGATGATATTTATCTGTGCTCCTAAAGTCACTGGGGGGAAAATAATCTAATCTCCTGGAAGGAAAATTAATGTTACAAAGGAAGTGAAGCAGTCCATAGATTATAATTATACTTTCTGTAAAGAGTATCCAGCTTAAAACATCATGGTACATTTTAATGGATGTAGTGAACTGATTTAAAGTGTTAACACAAAACTTTAAGACCGTGACTCTGTGGGACCTGAACCTCTGGGACCCGCAGAGCGGCCTGGGCTGTTTGGATTGAAAGTCTGCGCAGACCAGCATCTCGGTCCAACTGTTTGGGACTGGTAGGCCCACCCTTCAACCACAGGAAACTGCCCTGAAAACGGCATCTGGACCAGGTCTGTTTGGGCTCATAGCTCCGCCCTTCACCCCCAGGAAATCTCCCAGAGACCAGCATCATGGCCTAACTCTTTGGGACCAGGAACCTCCCGGACCCACAGAGAGGTCTGTGCTGTTTGGATTGGGAATATTGTGGAGACTGGCATCTTGGCCAGGTCTGTTTGGGACCGGGAACTTTGCAGAAACCAGCATTTTGGCCTGACTCTTTGGGACCTGTAGGCCCACCCTTCACTCACAGGGAACCTCCTGGAGACCTGCCTGGGACAAAGCACGGTGGCCTGGCCTGCCTGAGATTCCACAGGCTCCGGGT
>PVJX010021642.1:0-31617 GCA_004027295.1 Dolichotis patagonum | reverse complement strand
TCTCCTGGATCAATGTTCTCAGGGTTGGGGGCTGGGAGTGTTTTCTTATTTCTCCCTTTCCTCATGTTTTTGGTTCCTTCCATACAAGTGTACAGTGTAATTCCCAGACCCTTTTCTTGTTGTTTAAGGCTCCTCTAGAGGGCGCAGGCTAGGAGCTTTAGCCCTCTTCAATAGGTTATCAGAGATTAGAGTTCACCCATGGGCAGTGTGCGCTAGCTTCTCCCTTCTGGGCCAGCCAACCTTTGCAGGCCTTCACTGCATCAGAGTGCACTGATCTCAGGGAAGTAACTGGGTCCCCTCCAGGGGTGTGGCCTAGTCCAAGCAGATTCCACCAATCTGCTTGGCGAGGGGAGTAACCAGCTGAAGCCAGTTCCTTATGGAGTTAGGGCTATCCTGCCCAAATCCAACATGTCATCCAGTTGGTTTCCCCTTTCCCGTGGGAGGGTCATATACCCATCACTCACCGTGTCCCCGAGAACTGCTGGACTGCCCGACCTCTGACTTCAGCGGGCTGCGGTGGGAATTCACAGTGCCTCTGGGTGGGTCGTGTGCAGTGCCGGTCCCGGCTCAAGCCAGTCGCTTCTGCGCGGATTGCTTGTTCAGGTTGGGCGGAATTCAGGCGTCTTGAGGTGGGTGCGGTGCTTGCTGATCTTATCTTCACTAATAGTAGCCCCAGGACCTCTTATTCGGGCGGGGTTTTGCGCTTTAGTTTCTTTCTGTGTTGTGAGAGTCTATCTCTCTCTGTTTGGGTCTCTCCAGGGTGTTTTATTCTGGCATTTGAACTGTCTCTCTCAGAGAGGGTCTCTCTCCTGCTACCTACCAGTCTGCCATCTTGTCTCTTCTCCAATAGCTACTATTATTAATAAAGTAAAATACTGAGACTTCAGAAATTTAATACTTATTCAAGATCTTTTGCCAAAACATGTTATTAACAGCAGAAGGTGAAAAAAATATCACAGCAACAAGATATTTTACTATGTATTTGGAGAGACTGTAACAATCTCAACTATGGCATGTGTTTGCTGAGTAGCCCATGCCCACGTTTTGAGATGTGGTGCATACTTTTATTTCTGCTTTTATCCTCTTTTTCTATGTATTTGGCCCAAGTTTGCTCTGCAGAGATGGTTTCTCCCATACTCATTTACCCAATACTTTTCAACTAAATCTGCTGGCACTGTTTAAAAAAAATATCAAGCTGGAAAGGATATCAGCAAATATCTCATCTGCCTCTTTTACTGTTTTATAGCAATTGAGGCCCAGCTAGGTGATTTTTGTCTTAATTGCAAGAAAATGTCAAACCAACTTTAGGGCTCACCTGTCCCTATCAGTTTGTTTCCAAAATGAGCACTTTTTTTTACCTGCAAAAGTTGAATAGTGGCCCTCCAAAAAGTTATGCCCATGTCCCAGTCGCTGGAACTTGTGAATGTGATTTTATTTTAAATAGGGTCTTGGCAGATGTGATTAAATTTATGAACTCAAAATGAGATCATGCTAGATTACCTGGGTGGACTCTAAATCTAGTGACCAAGGTCCATAGAAGAAAAGAAAAAAGGAAGACAAAGGCCATTGTGAAGACAGAGGCTGAGACCTGGCTGATGTAGCCATACAATTTCAAGGAGTTCTTGAGGCTGGAAGGACCCAGTAAAGATTCTTTCCTAGGAGAATGTGGAGTGTGGTTTTGCTAACAGGCTGATTTCAGACTTCTGGCCTTCAGAACAAAGAATAAGTTTCTGTTGTTCTAAGCTACCAAGTTTGTGGTAATATGTTATAGCATCCCAAGGACACTAAAATATCACCCAAAGAAATCAAGCAAGGTGACAATCTTCCCTCTTATTTCAGGTCATACAAGAAACAAATATCCTTTCCAGGTGTAAACAGTGTCATTTAAAAAAAATTTAGTGGGTGATTTTGCTGTCTAAAATGATGCCCAACTGTAGTGCTAAAGCACTGTCTAGGGTTCTGATACACAGGCAGACTGTGATGTGTCTTACAGAGAAAATATGTTATATAAGTTTCATTCCCACAGAAGTTACAGTGTGGTTGGCTAGGAATACAATGTTAGTTACAATATGCTATATCCAGATAAAAGCAGAGGAAATTTGTCAATATGCAGATAAGGTTTGGAAAGTACTAAAGTAACATTTATAGTTTGTGATAAAGCTGTTGAAAAATGGCTAAATTTGTGGATTCGTAAGATAGTGACTGATTAAAAAAAGGCACAGTGGGCAGCATTGTTTTGAGGCTGCAGACCTTATGTGAAAAGCCAAAGAAATTTACTGTCATGTTAACCAGGGTCAGAAAAACATGAACTCCTCAGCCAGCACTGGCTGCACACACATCAATATTGTGTGGAAATGTTTAGTTTGCAAGTGAGGCATATTCTGCAAATCAGGAGGCTGTGGAAGAATTTTAAAATACTATCCTGGGGCTGGGGATTTAGCTCAGTGGCTTAAGCGCCTGCCTGGCAAGCGTGAGGTCATGAGTTCAATCCCTGGTACAAAACAAAAAACAAAACAAAACAAAACAAAACAAAACAAAAAACCAAAAAAACCCAAAAAACTATCCTGGTATTTTAAAGAAAAGGGTCAAGTGAAAAAGCTGATTTTCAACACTCATATTGTTATGGTCTGTGTCTGGATGTCCCCCCAGAGCCTCATGCAGTCATGGGAGCAGGCTTCTAGAGTCTGTGATTGATTCATGGTCCAATGTTGGGATTACAAGTCGGAGTACCACACTCCCTTAAGGTAGGTGTGGCCTACATACAATATGAGAGACAAAAAGAGTCTTTTCTCCATGCTCCTCGTTTTTTACTCTTGTTGCTTTTGCTGTCTTCTGCTGCTATGAATTGTTGCCCTCTGCCATGTGCCACTCTGTCTTGGAGCCATCCAAGTATGGACTGAAAGCTCCACAAACTGTGAGCTAAATAAACCTGTCCTTCCTTAACTTTGGGTGTTGGGTATTTTGTCTCAGCAACAAGAGAAAAGTAACCAAAACAGATATGACTGGCTTTATAAAGACATTGGTAAATACATGTATACACAATAAAAATGAGTTTCTGATTCAAGAAAATGTAAGCAGAGATCACAGAAACCTTACCCTGTATTTTCTCCAGGAACAATAAGTCAGTATTTGTTAATTCAGTGTTTGTAGCAAGTTTATGAAGCACAACTATTACAAACAATGGAATTAACTTTACCTTACCAAGCTAAATCCATTAGAAGAGCACAGGGACTGAGAATAATACACAACGAAAGGATTTGTTTTGAGGCCAAGAAATAGGCAGTCTTCAAAATCTTTATCCTCCATTGAATGTGCAGCCAAAGAAGCAAATGGTCAGAATAGATCTGGATCTCCAACTCCCAAAAATGTTGGAAGCTTGGGTTAATATCAATGTGGGTAATGAAAAAGGGACCCTAGATATAAAGTAATGGCATGCTTTCCAGAGGAGGATATGGCCATCACTTTTTTTTCATGGTACTAGAAATTATTTTAGTGTGATAAAAGTGTGTGGGGGGGGAGGGCACAAAGACTGGAAAAGAAGAAATGTGATACCATAGATTTGGCAATAGTATTTGAATTCTTTGTGAAAAGGGCTCATATCCAGAATATGTAAATAATTCCTACATCATGTGCAAGAATTGTTACCTCATCTTGCATAGTTATCAGCTGCATAAACAATACGAGCCTAGGTAAAAGAATAGCCCTGTCTTTGCAGTGTAGGTATACCCAGAAGGACACGTAGGAATGCAAGAGGCTGCTGAGGACTGACTCCAACAGTACACCGAGTTACAGTGTAGAATGTATTTCTCACTGCATGGTGTTGAAAAACACTGGCACAAACAGCATGTACTGTGGTTTCCCGCATGCTGTGCTCATTGTACTTCTCTTCATTCTTTTTCATAGGGCTTAAAACTCATCTCTTCACCCTCACCCCAAGCTTTCATCCCCTGAAACCTTTACAACATTCTCATGAGTGCTCGTCACACCTTTTTCAGTGTAAAGCACTGTACAAATCAAGTGGCTTCATTATTATAATTATTGTTTTCTATTTATTGTTTTCTCTGTCCCCCAAAAGACTGGAAGCCTTTTAAGATTAGGGTGGTTTTCACTTATTTTTTAATCTGGTACCTGGTACAAGGCTTGACCAAAAACGAATAGTCATTAATACATTAATTTGAGCTCACAAGAAACAGCCATGTATATACTCTGAATCTCACACACTGATCTCTTCAGTAAAGGAAAATTTCTCTTTCCAGAATATCTGCTCTTTCAAGGTCTTCACAATACTTACCACTTAGTATTGACAATAATACAGGTTTGTGATGGGATGTGGCATTACTTCAGTGCTGACCACAGAAGGGTATTCTTCACCCAAAGGACTATCTGTGACTCTCCATCCTAGTAACAAACCAAGACAGGAGGGGTCAGAAAGGTAAACACTGAACAGTACAGTGGAGCCAGTCCATGGGAAGCTAAAGTAGGAAGACTGCAAACTTGAGGCCAGACTGGAATATATAGCGAGATACTGTCTCAAAAAGCCAGAGTACAGCCAGGTGTGGTGGTGCATGCCTGTAGTCGTAGCACTCGGGAGGCCAAGGCAAAAAGATTGCAAGTTTTGATGCCAGTCTGGGCTACACAGTGAGTTCAAGTCCAGCCTGGACTATAGTAGTGAGACCACGTCTCAAAAAAAAAAAAGTCCAGAGTATAGAAATGGGGTGATGGCACATCAAGGAAAAACTACAGCCTCCTCTGACTGCCAAATGCAGGAAGCAAAGAAAAGGAATTCGCACTTTCAAAGGAGCACAGCAAGAAGATCCTCCTGGTGTTCTACTGAGACTCTTCACCTCTGCCTGAAGTAGATGCTTAATTTTTTCTAACACAATTCATGTTCTGAAGAGGTTCTAGCTCTTTCAGATCTAGCTGGGGGTATAGCTCAGGTATGGAGCTGGCTTTGATCCCAGCACTGAAAACAAAAAACCGAGTTCCAGGACCATAATGTTCTCCACCTGCAATCCCCGTACTCAGGCATCCAGTGACTTGAGTAGGGTGGTAGCGCTACTCCAGCACCGAGACTTTCTAATGTGCTTTCTTATATATGTCTGTAACCTGAGTGCCAGTGGTCACGGATGGCCCAGAACGTCATGGAGTGTCCAGTGCATCTTCCAGTGACTTGCCTGAAGTGCTGACATAGCTCTACCATGCCCGAGAGTGTTCCCCGCCACCTGTTCAGCATGTGAACCAAACAATCCCTAAGTTTCTATCAATTGGTATTTATCTAGAATCTCACCTGAGTTACGTTTCAGGCATCAAAATAATTTCAAGTTTTTTTTTAAATCAGGAATTAGAAATCACAGTTAAATACAAAACAAATTCAAGTAATTTTAAAGTCTAGGTTTCTCTTCTGAGTTTCACATTTCATAGACAGTTTGGGGATTATAGTTAGGAAGCCAGGCTATTGTCTAGTAGACAGCTCTTCTGGGAGTCAGACAATAACAAAAATATGTTCCAAATTGAGCTCATTAGCTTCTTACCACGTCTCAAATTTGAGCTCTCTTGATGGCTGTTAGGTGTGATGCCTCACACAGTCACTTAAGCAAATCCTTGAAAGTCATCCTAAAGCCAGTGCCAACCCCAATCAACAGCTTTATCTTCCTGACTTTCTAATTGGTCCTCATACTAAGCTTTACATCTCTAAACCTTTGCATATGTCACACCACACCCAGAAATACAGTCAACGAGAAGGTGAGAGGTCAGATGCACTAGATGCTCCTTGGGAGATTGTTTTGTTTTGGTTCAGGGATTTCAGGCAAGTTCAAGGGTTTATTTGGTCAGCAAGTCAAGAGGTCTGGGGCTTTTTATTAACAACAACACTCCCTTTTTAAAATAGTAAAATCTACTATTTTTGTAGTAAAACATCTACTGGGATTCCTATCTAGACTTATTTTATCTGCTACCAAGAGATCACTGATGTAGCTAACCACTCCTGACGGGTAAACCAAAGACAAAGCTAGATCGGCAGGTCACTATTTGCAGAAACAAAAAGGTCAATCTCTTATTGAACAATCAATCTCTTATTGAACAATCAATCTCTTATTGAATGTTACTTCTAATTTGAGAATTTAATGTTATATCTATTAAGACTGGCAGCAATAAAAAGGCTTGTACATAAAAGAAATAAACATACCATTTGAATTACTAGCACTTACTAAATCAACACAACCTACACTTTGAAATGATTTTGAACAGCTTTATCTGATGAACTGTCAAACAGCATTCTTAGAAGTTATTTTACAGCCTTACACAGTCTGCTGATGGAGTCACTTTCAGTGACTTCTCACTTCAGTATTCCAAGGGATGTAGTGTCAACTAAGGCACTTATATTTTATTGTACCTTTCTTTGGACTGTAACTTCTGATGCAAGGCAAGGCTTTCTCATCTTCACCACTTACATCATGGATGACACTCTTATTTGGCATGTATTTTCTGGTCCTTAGTAAGATTACAGCTCCCAGGGAAGGCTTTTCAACACTCATCACACTCATATGGTTTTTCTCCAGTGTGGATTCTCTGACCTAAGAGTTGAGATCTGACTGAATGCTTTTCCACACTCTTCACACTTACAGTGCTTTTCTCCAGAGTGAATTCTCTGATGGTTAATGAGGGCTGAGTTCACACAGGTTTTTCACATGCCTTGCACTCCTATGGTGTCTCTCCTGTGTCAATTCTTTGATGTTTGACAAGGTCTGAGCTCACACTAAATGCTCTGCCACACTGACTGCACTCATAAACCTTCTCTCCATTGTGGACTCTGATGGACAATCAGGTGTGCCCTCACACTGAAGGCTGTCTTACACTCATTGCAAGGATAGGGTTTCTACCCAGTATGCAGTCTTTCAGGTACAGTGAGGGTGGAGCCCACACTGAAGGCTTTTTCACACTCATAGTTTCTCTCCTGTAAGGATCCTCCAATGTCAAATGAGGCTCTGAGCTTTGGGAAAACTTCTTTTCACACTCACTGCATTTATACTGTCTTTCTTCTGCAGGCCTCCCTTCAGGCTTTTTTTAACGGTCCTCAAACTGAGAGACCTTTTCATACTGAGGAATCTATAAAGAATCCCCAGTATATCTGCTAGAGAATTTTGGTGTGGGTTCATTCTTACAAAAATCTTCCTTTTAAAGTTGAAACTTCATTTAAAACTCTGGTCTTAATTTCTAAAACAATAAACAGATCTTTCAAATGTATTGTCTGCTACTAAATCAATATAATACTAAATCAATATAATACAATACTTAACTAGGGGCTCTTAAACATGTCCAGTAGTCCCATGACACACCAATCATCTAGTAACCAGATCCAATGTTTCATTCAGCTTGTACCAAGACACAGCTAACACTGCATAATTACTGCAATGAACAGCTAACTCACTTAGCTATTTAATCCTATCTTCTATAAAGGTATCTTAAAAAGACTATGGAGTATAAATATTTTTAAAATGAGGGTTAAATATGTAGCTCAGTGGTAGAACACTTGTCTAGCATACACAAGGCCCTAGGTTTGAACCCTAGCACCAGAAGAAAATAAAAGTTTCTACTTTAGAAGACTTTTTATCATATTTAGCTACATTAAAAAATCATAGATGTTGAATAGATTTGCAGATATGGTTAGATGAAGCTGAATGAGAATAGACAAAGTACAAGAAGAGAAATTCAGTTCTGAAATTTTAAAAGATGACAGTAACATCATTGGCAGGTATATTTTACCATTGACTGGTGCCTACACTACTTAAAATAGCAGACATACAAAGTTTTTTGGCCACTACTGCAACAGCAGCTGCTGCTATAATAATCAGTATCTTAGCAACAGAGAAGTCCTTTCTTCTGTAGTTGTGACAGAGGAAAGCCTTCACTGGATCCCACCAGTGCATTCTTCTGCAGTTCAGATCAAGGTGTGAACATGGGTGTCTGCTGCCATTTTCTTTCCCCGGGAATGAACTCAATTTTGTTTCCAAACTTGGTAAATTTGCCCCAAAGTCAAATTACTATCACTGGTTCCCTCTGACCTTTTCCACCTTATAAATCTTCTCAACAGTGATCAGTTGTCAGTGCATAAAAATTGTGGGAATGACACAGCTGAGTTGGATTCTCCCTGTTCCAGCCTCATTCTGAAGCAGTCTGCTATGCATCCAGTGCATCCTTATCCCACTAACTAGTAAACCTTTTGAAAAAAAAAAGCGTGGGCTAGGGATGTAGCTCAAACATATAGCACTGGCTAGAACTTAGTTCAAACCCTAGCAGCGAAGGGAACAGAGAAGGAGGTGCTCTTTAGGTCCTTACTTTCAGAGGACCCCAGAACACCAAAGCTTAATGCATATAACTTTCAAGTAGAGGGAAAAATTTTTCTTTAACTGACATTTCAGTGGTGTATTTCTGGATGGCACTGGAGAGATGATTATTTTCCCTCTGGTCCCTGAGCTGGCATTACTTGGCAGGCTACTAAGTGCAACAGCTAGGACCTAGAAAAAAATTAAACACATTAATTCATGAAGGAATCATTACAGAAATGAATAAATCAACAAGCAGAACAGGCCACTTCAAGGAAGGAGGGGAACAAATCATTACGGTGAATATAAGGGATAGCACTTTTGTGTATTAGGTATGTTTATGTAATCCTCTTACCAGCTCTGGGCAGGTGATTTTATCATCCTCATTTACACATGAGGAAACAAAGGAACCAAGAGACTGAGTTGGCTAAAATCACATGCAGTCTGATCTCAGACTAGAGAATAGAGGGAGGAACCTTTAAAACATTACGAATTTTATGCTGACTTTATAAATACCTCTTCCTTCCCACCTGATGCCTGGGTTCATCCCCCCTCCTCAACGTTTCCATATTAGCTACTTCTCCAAAGACAACCTGGCACTCCCATCACTCTACCAGTGCTGCTCCCGCTCCCAGAAATAAAACTCCTCAGGTGGGATGGTAAGGAAATGGCCTTGGCCAATGTCAACGGAGTTACTGGGGTCACCTCAGCGGGCGCTGGCCTGGAGAATCTTATAAACAGAACCGCTGGGACCAGCAACACCGCTTCTCCGAAGTTGCTGCTACGCACCTTTCCTATAATTGGTGACTCTGCGGTTCAATAAGATACACCTTTTTGAGGGGTACACGTCTGTAAAAGAAACATTATTTTACTCAAAGAAAAGACAAAGATGACTATTATCGAAGGGGAAAAAAAGGCACAAAAGCAAGTAAGCAACTAATCTGCAAATGCCTGTGAGGGCAGGTGGTGGGGAGGCCGTGGGGCCTCAATAGCACTGCTTCAAGGCAGCCTTGGTCTGGTGAATATTCTGCACTGGTCAGAGGTGACTGCTGAAGAGAGGAGCGACCGTTTCTTGACAAGCTGAAATAGATACCTATTCAGATTTCAAAAGGAAATATCATGAGCCCAAGAAGTGGAAGTCGAAGCCTCTCCTTAATTTAGAGCACTTAATGTTTATTTCCAATTACTTGCAGTTTCGTCTTTCGTTGGAAAAGCGACCTGCGGACTGGTATGCAGTGATAGCAACTCTACCAGGAGCGCAGTTGAAATTAGTACTCTATAGACCACAGGCAGGTGCACAGTCCCTAGGCGAAGCACAACCGCCGCGCCCGGACACCAGGCACCTCAGTGAAGAAGTCTACAGAATCCACTCCTCCCGCTTCAGCCGCACAGAGCCAGCGACTCCCAGAACGCCCCGCGCTGCGGAAGTCTCTAGAGCACTTCCGAGGCGGGTCCAGGAGACCGAAAGTGGGCGTGGCTTAACCGTGTGCGTGCTTCCCTTCTCTTGTTAGGGCCTCTGTGGGTAGGTGTTCCCAACTTTGTTTTCCTACTTTATTTCTCAATTACAGTGGTTTTGCTTTCTGAGTTTCAACCAAAGTAGGCGCCCCTTAAATCTTAGAATTTAAAGACGCAGCTGGAAAGCGTGGGCCCTTGCAGGATCCCAGAGCAAAACGGGGCGACAGGAGCGCTGGTTTTCATGCCTAGAGACCTGAAACTAAAGGCTATATATTGTGTGTGTGCTTTTTTGAAGACTAGGTCCCAAACACGAGTGCAAGGCTTTCAAAACGTGACCGCATTAGTGCACAATCTCTCAGGCTGTTTATGAAATATTTTCACTAGATACCACAGCATGCTGGTTTGGACATACAAACTGATAAAAGCGGTAATTTTTAAAATGAGATAGGTGAAGCTACCAAGTATAAAGTCATCCATGGTAAAGCATGTATTAAGAGCATAATGGGTCAGATGTGGGCCTAACTTCAAAAATGAAATACCAAAGGCCTCAAGAAACCTGGATTCTACTTCCACATGTAGCACTACAAGGGTGATGCCGTGCAGGTGGCGTCTCAGACTCAGAATGGGTTGCAGCACAACATGATAGCCAAAACTAGCACTTTATAGTCTGAATATTTAAATGCAATGATTTCTTTGGTGCACCACACATTTAAACTCATTCTCTTAACTCGGAAGAGTTGGGAGCGGCTGAGCTAGACAGCAGAGCTGAGACCACCAAGGGCCGAGCAAGACCCTGAGGGCAAGGTGCGCCCCAAATGAACAGGTGTTCCATCTCTGAGCTTGAGGGGCCAGCTAGTTGTGCACAACGGTATCACATGACAAATGTATACAGACACATTGAGGTGAACAGTTACTTTCCTCCCGTCTGGAGAGAGGGCTCCGTCTGACCTCACCTTTCTGTATATTGTTTTTACCTTTATTTTTCAGTTCTCTTGCTGACCTTTCCCCCAGAACTTTGAGAGCTGCGCAGGAAGTGACACAGGCATCCGGTCTTTCTAAACCTGTTGAAGTACCACGGATCCTCAGGTGGAGAATAGCATATTTACTACTTTAGTATTAGCCTGCTTTTTAATTTAGGGAATGGCATTTCCTCCAATTCATGTCGTTTTCAGTGGGTGTTAAACTTAATGGGCAGACATTTTGATTTGTGGTTTTCTTGGAGTTACTATTACTCCTGTCTAGTAGCTACCTAAGGGGACCATTCAGGGTCTCTGTTGATAAGCTGCAGCTGCCACTGCTGAAGAGAAAATACTCCACCCCCTCATGTTTTGAGGCTGTGGTAATGAGCCAAGATGTAGAAGGTAACAACTGGATTTGTACTGCAACAAATGCCACCGGGACTATGACAGACCTGACATGAGGAAAGCACCCTAAGCAAATCATCAAATGGGCACAGGAGTATGGCTGCTGGGAGGAATAACTTTCTTTTCTTGTACTGGGGATTGAACCTGGAGCTTTATGCATGCTAGGTGAATACTCTCTCACTGGGCTACAACTCCAGCCCTGGAATGACTTATATTTTAAAGCACAGTAGGATAACTACACCAATTCAAGAGCTAGTAGACGAGTTTGAATGTCCCAATACAAAAAGTAATGTCTGAGGTGATAGCTTTGTTAGTTATCCTTACCTGATCATTACACATAGTTTACATGTAGTGAAATGTAACACTGTATCCCATATTTATAGTTACTGAGTCAATTTTAAAATAGCATTATAATCCAAAAAAATGGGCATCAGCGATGAACACACACTTCTCAGATGAAGAAGTACAAACAGTAAATAAATTCGTGAAAAAATGTTCAACAGCACTGGTCATTGGAGCGATGCAAATTAAAACAAGAGAGATTTCACCTCACCCCAGAATGAATGGCTACTATTAAAATCAATAACAAATGCTGGAGGGGTGGTGGGGAAAAAGGAATACTTCTCCATTTTTGGTGGGAATGCAGACTTGTGCACTGTGGAAACCAGTGTGGAGATACCTCAACAAACTAGGATTGGAGGTCCCATTCGACCCAGCTATTCCCCTTCTGGGTATCTTCCCACAAGAATTAAAAACATCATACCAGAAGGATATATGTGCATCCATGTTTATGACAGCAGTTTATAATAGCCAGATCTTAGAAACAACCTAAATGCCCACTGACTGTGCAATAAAGATATGGTACTTCTATATAATGGAATACTATTCAGCCATAAAGAATGACAAACTGGACATTTTTATGGGTAAATGGATGCACTCTGAAAACATACTAGTAAAATAAATGTCACATATGTATAAACATATTGTTTCATTAGTGACAAGCTGAAAGAAAATAAAACATGTATTTTGTTCCAGAGAGAATGACTTCAGCCAAAGCCAACTATTCAGGCAACACTTGCCTTTACTTTAACCCACTGTGAGCCATTTTGAGTTGACTTTTGGATGTCTTAAAAAATTTTGTGTGTGTGTGTGCTATAAGGTTTAGGTTTTTTACATATGGATATCCAGTTGTTCCAGTATATTTACTGAAGATACAATACCTTCTCCACTTAATTGCTTTTGCATCTCTCACAGAAATCAATTATCTGTTATGTAGGTATTTTGGGACTTCATATTGGTACCTTGGTGGTTTGTCTATCTTGATATCAGTCAATGCCATTTTGTCATGATTGGTGTAACTTTGTGGTAATTCCTGGGATTGGGGAGGGCTGGAGCTCTAATTTCGTTCTTTTATCAAAGTTATTTAGACTATTCTGAGTCTTTGCATTTTTACAGAAATGTAAGAATCAAATGTTAATCTTTATGAAAAAAGATGCTAGCATTTTGATAAGGGACTGTTTTCTGATCTTTATTAGTTTATTCTATTTGTTTTTGGTTTTATTCTTTTAATTTCTTAAGATGAAGATATTTCATAACTTTCTTTTCTAATAAATCTACTTGGTGTTAAGAAACATGGCATTATCAATAGTTTGTCAAGACACTAATACGTATGTTTCTGTGAACTCCAAACAGTAAGGCTTCTTAATGATCTTAGAAACCACAAAATACACTTAAAAGCTATGTCCTTAAAGCTGGACATAGCTTAATTATAATGCAGGTCTTTCATATCTCTTCTTCCATTTGACTTAAATCTATTCTTCTCAAGCATTTTTATCATTATAACCTTTACACAACTGTCTTCAGTGTTTTTTTTCTTCTTTATTCATAAGTAAGTCTGGCCAAGCAGAGAGCTTCAGATTTCAGCTTTTCACAGAATCCCTCCTAGAGTTGGATTTTTTTGCTTTACTCTTAAGGGATAGTCAGATGCCCATGAACTACTGCTGTATATTCTACAGAAATAGGTCTGTACTTAAGCACACAAAGTGGTAAGCCACATCATTAAATGCTGCTTAAAGATGTCTACAGATAACATCACAAACAATCCACACAATTCAACAAGCCTTTATTAAATGCCTACTATGTGCTCAGCACTGTACTAGGCACTAAGGGGTGCAGTAATACAAATATGAAATATTCCTGCCCTCAAGGAGCTTACAATTCTCGAAATAAATACAAATGTAGAACTACAATAGAGATTTCTAGAAAATAATTGCAGAGCAATGTATCAGTAAGTGCGTAGATCACAGCACAAACTCAAGAAGTGCTGAGGCAGCACAAGAGTAAGGGAGGTGTCAGTGTGAGGTGAAGTGCAATAGAGGGATCACTCCAAAGGCATAAACAAAGGTGGGTTTTTGAGGGGAGTAATGAACATGAGCTGGGGCCAAAGAGTGAGCAAGTAGAATACCACAAGAAAGGCACAGAGGCAAGGGCTTGTAAGACAGCAGTAGAAGGCTGTAGGAAGTTTGCATGTGGTAAGTCAAGGTGAACATGTAAAAGAGTAATGAGTATCAAGCAGTTAGGCACAGAGAACAAGGTAACGGAGAACTTGGCACATCTCTGCCCTGAAAGGAATTACCTGCTCAATGCTAAGTAAAAAGAAAGCATGAAAATGTTTGAGGAGCATCACTTTTGAAGTTTTATACAAGACAGGGATTCTGAGAGCAAAAAAAGTAGAAAGAATTATACTAACCTGGGCCTTATGTGATGTGCACCTGCATGGAAGGATGTAAAGGGGTCGTAGAGAAGGAAAAGATTAAGGCTTAAGGACACCAAGAATTGGATTGACAGCAAGACTGTGGACAAGGAAAGCTGTAATTAAGATGATAGTATATCTTTAAGGCTGGGATAAAAAATAAAAAGTGGTGAGTCTTTCAGGGAAGGGTAGTTAAGCAATGATGTTATTTAAAAAGAATATGGGAGCTAGAGACAGTAGTGTATAACTTTAATACCGCATCACTCTGGGAGGCTGAGGCAGGAGGATCACAAGTTTGAGCCCAATACAGGCAATTTAGCGATACGCTGTTTTAAAATAAAAAAGGCTGTAGCCCAATGTCAAGGCCCTGGGTTCATCCCTGATACTGCAAAAATAAAAAGAAAATGACAGAGCAAGAGAGTGATGAGTTTTGTTTTCAATACCAACTTATGTACATATCTGTGGAAAATACCAGTCATAAGATATTAGGACAGAAAATATAAAGTCATTCAAATGTATAAACAATATGGATAAACAAAGATACAGAAAAAGTAGTGAGAAAAATAAGATACAGGTGTATTTTTCAGTGGAGAGCAGGAGAAAAAAACTAAAAAAGAAAAGCCAAATATTGAAGAAAAAGGATCCCATGAGCCAAAGGAGAATTCCCAAAATTGGGTAAAAAATTCAACAATAAGAGATACACATGAGATTAAGAAGAAAACACACTTTTAAAGTCTTAATACTTATACAATGGGATCCGAAGGTTATTTCAATGTAATGGTGAGTTAAAAAATGAGAAATTTTGAGACTAAATTAAGGAGAAAACTGGTTAAAAATGGATGTTTGAAAAACCAGCAATGATTGTGGAAAACTAGAATGGCAGCTGGAAGTGGGTGGTAGTAAGGTGGAAAGTTTCATGTTTTATGCTATCCATGAACTACTGTCATTATCACTATCCATCTGCCCAGCCTAGAACATGGATAATTTTTCCTTCTACAATTCTACTTTTCCTTAGGCAGTTTAGAGGAAATGTATCTGAATCTTACTTATTACTGCTTTATTCTCCCAGTTACTCTTTTACATGTGTTTTACTTTTGTACTTTAGTTTCCTAGTACTCCTCAAAAGTATCAACATTTAAAGATATAACCCTAAATACTATTTTTAAACAATTTTCAAGTAATTGCAATGGATTTGCACTATATAGTGCGTTACTTTACTCAGTGTCTCATAACCAGGCTTATGTGCTTCCTAAATGGCTGGCCAGAGTTAGTGTTCATTGTAGGTAGCAGAACAGTGGTTAGGAGCACAGGCTCTCCAGCCAGGATGGTAGGTCAGAGCCTTAATGATACCCATCATGAGTAGGAAATCCCTAATATAGGGTTTGGCAGCTATCATTACCTAGAGACTTGGAGTGAACCAAGTAAAGCTAAACTGCTAGCTAATAAGGCACCATATTCTACCATGCCACCCTGCCTCACAAAGATCTCTGAAACCTACAGTGCCTCTCCAATGACTGTTGGATGGCAGCAGAGTTATGGAAAAGCCATCTTATCATGTCAGGTGCTAAAATGAGAAGCTGAGAATGAGCCAGAAAATACTAGTGAAAAGTTCGCTTCAGAGTAAAAGCATAGAAAAGTCTGCCAAACAATAGAGAATAGATGCCATACACCATTAAGAGCTTAGAGTAGGGGCTGGGGATTTAGCTCAGCGGCATAAGCACCTGCCTTGCAAGTGCACGGTCATGAGTTCGATCCCTGGTACTGATTAAAAAACAAAGCGTAGAATAATGTCAGTACAGACTGATCAATGATTTTCTAACGTTTAGAAAACTTGAGACCAAGAATGACTTCAGCTTGTTTCTATTGTCTTACACCACTGGGCTTTTTCTATACATATGCTCAATTTTTCAAGTGACAGTCTTTCCTCACAGTCAGTGACACTGATCTTCAGTGTAATATGAATCTCTCTAATCATCTTTCTTTTCTCTGAATTTCTGACAGACATTTAGTAATTCTGAGATTTAAGTAACCTGGGTATATATCACTGAGTACTGCTGCCAAAGGGAATGCTGCAATATGGACATTTCATTATGTTGCTCTGCTAAGAGCTCTTTATTGGAACTGAAGGCAAGGTTTCATGTGAAGTACTTAAGTGTGTGGACTATGCATGTGTGCTTACACATGCATCTTCCCTCTGACAGTGGAGCCATCCTGTTACAGCTGCACAAGGGGTAGCACTGGGACTGGGCAGAATCAGTACCACAGAGGGTAAGGCACAACTGACACACAGGGGTAGGATCTAGACCAACTAGATTTACTTGTTCCTGCTTTGTGAAAATTTCAAGCACAGGAAATTAGGAATGGTAATCTATATGTCAAGTAAAGAAGAGGGACTAGGGATGTAGCTCAGTGGTAGAATGTTTGCCTAGCATGCAAAAGGTCCTGGGATCAATTCCCAGTACCACAGAAGAGAAAGAAAAGTAAAGAAAGAAAAAAACAAAACAAGAGGATAAATGACAAGGGAAGAATAGATACCAATGGCTTCATGAAAAGTGTTCATAATCTCAGTGTTGTTATTCGTCAAGATGAGCCATAGCAGCTCATAGATGTTATGGAGAAAGAATTTGTGAATCATAGGTTGACTCCAATGATAAGATTTTATAACTAATTTTTAACACATCAATCAGAAAAAAACATGATTTTTATACTTTTTTAGGACAGTAACAGTGTAAAACTGTAATTTCTTTTGGAGGCTTTGTCAGAACCTACATAATTGGTCTTCTGAATAACCTGAATGGAATAATTTCAAATTTGAGGGTTAAGTTTTGAAAACAAGTTAATCAATTCCTAGTTCACTGAGTAAGTGGCTAATCAACTGGCAAAAAATGGAATTCGATTAGGAATAGAGGGTTTTTTTATATGATTAAATGGAACTTCTAAGAATGTTCCATATATTTGGAGGAATAGAAGCACTATTAAATAGTACTTGAAAAAATAATACTTGAGAATGTGTAGCACTGACCAATTTAAAGGATACTCTATATTGAATTCGTAAGATCTGGCAAGCTGTTTTAAATCAGTCTCAAAGCCTTCACAGATGACACATAGTGTCTGATGCTTATAGTTTAATCTTCCTGAAGTCACAGCTGATCTGAGCTACACACTATTCCTACATATTGCAGAGTTAATAAGTATGTCTTGTTAGTAGATTACAAATGTTGATTACTGATGGAGTGTATCAGAATTCAAAATGAGAAATTGTGAGGTAAGATAGTTGATTGATCAACGCAGGCATTAAATCATACAAATGAATGGCAAGGAACTGATGGACAGTGATGTGTAAGGAGCCGCAGCCGTCTGAGGAGGTGTGGGTCCAGGGCAACCATAGATGCGAGAGCCCGTGTAGTCAGGACATTCATGCAGGTAGATGGGAACCTGAGACAGCAGCATGTAACAGGCCAAAAGGATGCTGTAAGTTTTTTTAATGGATTCTTACGTCTTCTTTATTACTCTGCCTACTCTCTGTCCCACATGATGCCATAATTAGGACAGTGAAAACACTATTTGTATCCCAGTGTACAATGGAGAAATGGAAGGACAGAGGTCACCACAAAGGACAAATGTCCATGCTCAAGAGCAGCCAGGCTGAGTCTCCACTCACCTTTCTCTGCATCACTCCCACAACCATCACTAATGTGTCCACTTCCTTTGCTGACACAGGTACTGGGATGAGGGTGGTGAAGGATACACACAGATGCTCAGTGACTCAGTGGAGTCAGTAACGTGATAAATGAAGCAAAATGCTGTTAAAAATATAGCATTCTGGGTCTGCATGGGAATATGGATTTCCACCAACTGGAAGGAACATTAGAATAAAAAATGAAACACTTAAGTATAAACAAACTCTGTGAAAACTTCCCTAGAACTAGACTCTTAGAAAGCTAAATACAAGTAAGTCTCACAGTGGGGCTTCCCAGGACACTACAGCAGCTTCTTAGATGAGGAGCATGCTGATACCTTCAGGGGAATGAATGGGAGAAGGGATCACAGGGGATGGAAAGAAGCAGATGAGCTAGGAACAGCAGCCTCTCAAACCTACAGCTACCCGAAGTTTAGTGTCTCAAGCCATGATAAGCAACTTGCTCTAGTGCTATTTTAAGTTTCTAAGGGATGTGGCAGGCTGTTGGAAGCCCCACTCCATCAGACCTCCAAACAAGTCAAGCTAATCCATCTGTGTCTAGGCACCGGGCCCAACCTACTGAAGAGCTATTCTAACCCTGCCATTTCTAGAGTTGCCACTAGATGATGTCAGCATCATTCTTGCCTTTTTAGTTTTAGTTTTTCTTTTTTTTTAAACTACCGAGAGACTTCTTCACCAGTGTATGGTTTTCATGCTGCATAATGCTCAAACTGTTACTAAGGCTATTCTTAAACTACTATGGATTCAGATTTTTCTCCACTATGAATTCGCTGATGTCGAATGAGACTTGACCTCTGAATAAAGGCCTTCCCACACTCATTGCACTGATAGGGCTTCTCCCCTGTGTGGATTCTCAGATGCTGAATGAGGCCAGTGTTCCCATTGAAAGCTTTCCCACACTCTTTACATTTATAGGGTCTTTCTCCAGTGTGGATTCTCTGGTGTTCAATGAGGCCTGACTTCTGACTGAAGGCCCTCCCACACTCATTGCACTTGTAGGGTTTCTCTCCCGTGTGGCTTCTCTGATGGCCAATAAGATGTGAGCTCCGCCTGAAGGTTTTACCACACTCATCACACTCATAGGGCTTCTCCCCAGTGTGGATCCTCTGGTGTCCAATGAGGTGCGAGCTATGACTGAACGCCTTCCCACACTCACTGCATTCATAGGGTCTCTCCCCACTGTGGATTCTCTGGTGCAGAATAAGGCCTGCACTCTGGCTGAATGCCTTCCCACACTGGTTGCACTGATACGGCTTCTCTCCAGTGTGGATTCTCTGGTGCAGGATCAGGCCTGTGTTCTGGCTGAAGGCCTTACCACACTCCTTACAGTGGTATCGTTTTACCTTGTTGTGGATATCCTGATGGGAAAGTAGGGCTGACCTGTAACTGAAGGCTTTACCACATACGTTACACTGATAGGGCTTCTCCCCAGTGTGGATCCTCCAGTGTCGAACAAGGCCTGAGCTCTGAGCAAAGGTTTTCCCACATTCATCACATTTATGTCGTCTTTCTTGGGTGGGATTTCCCCGCTGCCTCTCTAATCTGCCCAGAAGGTCCTGGGTTTCTCCATGCTCAAGACCCCTGATAACATCCCCGTTGCATCTGGCAGCTGTCTCTCCAGGGGGTTGGATTCCAGCAGATATTACCTGTTTTGAAGCTAATTCCTTGTTCTCATTCCTGGTCTCACCACCTGAAACAAACATGTAATGAGTAAACATCAAGCCAGTGTAGCTTCCTGTTGGACATGCTAAGAAAAAGGAACACAGGCCAAAGATACAAAACTTCTCTGTCCTGAAAGTACCTTCATAATAGGTAGTGCTATGCGTGGGATAAAAAAGAAATACCACAGGCCAACAGGGGAAGAGGTGTCATGGAGAAAGGGATTACTAAGGAGGAGTGAAGTTCAGGAAGGGACCAGCTGAAGAGCAGTGAAAGATGGGATGTGGGGAGGACCATGGAAATACTAAGAGATCCAATGAGTGGGGCAGAAATGGGCAAACGCACAACACAGTCACAGAAAGGGAGGAAGCACAGTAAATTTAAGTGAGAAAATCCTATAAAGATCCAATGGGAACTAGGAGAAGAAATGTGTTAACCCAGAGAGTGCTGGAAAGATGCTAATTTCTGTAGGAGACAATTTGAAGGATTACAATACTTAAATTACAATATTCATTATTTGGGTTACAATAAATTTCCAATTAGCAAACAGAATAATATCCAGGTGCAAACTGTGAGGAATTCCTGGATTGGAGAACTAAGGTTTCAGTTTACACCTTGAGAAGTCTCAACCTTATAACTCTCTGTTGGAGCTTGAGTTTAAATTTTGTATCTTCCAGAAACCTCATGGCTACTATATACCTAACAAAGAAACCAATGAAATCTTCATTGGTAATAATCATCACAGCTTCCTTACCCAGAGAGACCACGTTTCCACAATTCTCTGGCCTGTTATCTATACTCAGACTCTTCTTCAAAGGATCAAGAATCCACTTCTCTTGAACAAGGGGCACAGCCACATCTTCAATCTTCTCCAAAGTCTGAAACAATACAAAATCCTCCTTTGGGGCCTGAAATATTCATAACGTCAGAGGCCTACCAGTGTTAGGAGAGCGTTAAGAGATAGGAATATAGTGTGGAAAGGGATTTAAGTAACTGGAAAAAGAAGAAAAGTCACTAGATTTATTGAGTGAAAAGAAGGATCAATCTATCACCAAGCAAAAGAATGTGAGGCAGGGCTGGGGAATTTAGCTCACTGGCATAAATGCCTGCCTGATAAGTGTGAGATCGTGAGTTCGATTCCCAGTATCAAAAAAGGGAAAAAAAAGGTTTAAGAATGTGAGGCAAACTTCCAGGTACTGCTACAGAATGGTTGAGATATAGCATAGACGCTATGAATACCAGAGCTGTGGTGTTTTAGTGAGAAGCGCACAACTTGCCTGGAACTCTGCATTGCGAGGTGTGGCCGTCATCTTCTGGTCTTCAAAACCTCCTTTCTGGGAAGGGGTGGAACTCTGAGATGTAGACTTGGCTGAGGGGAGAAAGAATCTACGAGTCAGACAAGACCTGTCTGTAGCTGTGGCAGCCAGCACTCATCCATTCCACACTATGTGTATTTCAGCAGACATATATGTCCAAAAATTTGCATATAAAATGCTGATATCTTAGACTCTGGGCCCATACCTATGGCTGCCCACAAAAATCTGCATTTTAGTGTACTTAGGGACAGCCTGAAATGATACTCAGAAATATAAAGTGTACAAATTTCCTAGCAGGAGTTGTCTTCCAATTCTTCTCTATCATCAAAACTATCTTTGTGCTCATATATTGTATTTGTTTAGGTCCTGATCACCTAGTGAACTTAATATGAAAATCAGTCTATCACTCCAAACTCAATTACCTTTCTTAAATATCTACCATGATTGCCAGGATCTGCTTCCTAAGGCTATCATGTGGCTAATTACCAAAATCAACACAGACTATTTATTTTATCTTGGGAAACAAGCTTTAAGACCTCAGACAAGAATTTATTATTAATTCAAAGTATTTCTATACTTCTTCAGAAATATCAATAAACTACTATAACCTACGTAAGGACACACTATCACTTCTGGAGCAGACTGTCAAATACATACAGCCTGAACCTAAATGTGAGAAAATATGAAGCAAACTCAAATTATAGCCATTCTATAACATAACTAACTTGTATTTATCAAGACTGTTAAGATCTTGAAAACGACTTAGGAGCTATGCCCAAAGTAAAGGAAAGTTACAATGAACTGAACTAATGATCTTGGGCTGCACTGTGGAACACAGGAAACATTACTGGGACAATGGGAAAAGTATGACTAGACTCATCTTTTCTGGCTAGGAACTTGACAGGCATCCTGAAATGTACTTCTTTTCTACTTTTTCATCCTTATGAATGAACTCTGTCTCCTCACCTCTCTCTTGGAGCACTGGAGATTTACACTGGGCCACTACAGGTTGGAGCGGAGTACTTCGAGGCTCTGTTGCAGGTTGTGAAGGTGTCGCCTCCTCCCAGAGTACCCGATGTCCATGTGAACGAGCTGGGACCTAGAAACAATGGGGCTGCTGGATTACCAGGAGTTTCTTGCAGCAATGCAGGGAGCAATGTTAAGACTCATGGCCCAACTACAGGGGCCCATGCTCAGGGAAGCAACAGTCAAGTCTCATTTACTCCCAGGGACAGCAAAGGACACAAATATTTTGGTGACCATAGAAAGAAAAGTATCATTTCTGCTCAGGACTAAAGGAAAAAGTTTCTGCTGATGTCTACAAGAAACACTAATATTTTGTGCTTCTGAGCCACAGGGTGGTGGAAGGAAAAGGATAAACAGAGACTTAGGGCTGGGGATTTAGCTCAGTGGCATAAGCGCCTGCCTGGCAAGTGCGAGGTCGTGAGTTCGATCCCCAGTACTGCAAAAAACAAACAAACAAACAAACAAAAAACAAAACAAAACAAAAACCCAGAGACTTAAAACAGGGCCATAGAATAGCGGAAAAACCTTCTCGATAAGGATCTAGGGAAATCTGTAGCACGTATACCATAGGCAGGTGTTGTCATCATGGAAAGCCCTAAAAGGTTTGCCATCATTGATCTAGGGAGACCGAGTTCTAGTCTTAGATCCACTTTTGATTTTTTGGGTACCCCTGAAAAAGTAATTAAAGCTTCTCATGTATCAGGTTGCCATCTGGCAAATAGGAACAATACAGTTATAGGGATATGATGATTAAAAAATGAATGACAGCCTTTACAAAAGTTAAAAGGAATCTACAAATATGAGACATACTACATGATAACTATTTCCATCTTCATCCCAAGGACACCAGTGCCCGACATTTACTCTCTCACAGGAGGCCAACATTCCTCTGCCCACTGCCAGGCCACCCCCAATCAGCATACATCACTCCGACTCACGTGTTGTCCTAGAATGTCAATCTGCCTCTCCAAATCCTCCAACAGGGTCACCACCTCCTCTCCATTCTCTAACTGATGTTCCTTAACCAGGGCCTGCAGGTCTTCAGGCAGGATGGTCAGGAACTGTTCCAGCACCAGCAACTCCAGAATCTGCTCCTTGCTGTTCAAATCTGGCCTCAGCCACTGGTGGCAAAGTGCCCGGAGTTGGATCAGGGCTTCTCGAGGTCCCACCGTCTCCTGGTAACACAGCTGCCTGAAGCGTAGGCGGAAGAGTTCTTGGCCAGGACAGTTATTCTCATGCAGGCTAGATGCCTGTTCCCACCCATGATCCTCTTCTACTTTGACGATGACTAGGTCTTCCTCAGGAGCCTGGTCTTGTGGAGATGAGGCTGAAGAAGGCTTACTTGATTCTGCCGCCATTTAGAGCCAGAAAAACTCAGGAGGCTTGCTTCCACTATCTTCTTTACCTTCTTAAGAACCTTCTAAAGGCTGCAAGGCTATTTCTTGGAAAGAGAAAATAATGCACATTGTTAAGGCAATTTGAATGTCAGTAACTGAGGAAGCTCCCCATCCCCCATGGACCTCGTGGCTTATTTATTTCCACGATCTTCACTATCCCTGAGTAACTTCTTACCTCCTTAATCTTTTGCCATGGTCAGCCTGCCCAGGGAATAAACTCTGCCTTTTGCTTCCTCTGTTTAGGGATATGGAAGATAGATAAACAAAGTCAGGAAACCAGAGACTGGGCCTGTCTGAAATTCTATGTTCAACTTAAGCTGGTCCTCAGTGCTGCTATGTAACTCCTTTTAGCATTCTTTACACCTTTTACACCAAACTAGTTCTGTAACATGCAACTCCACAAACATTTCCCTAATTCACAATACATGGGACTACTTCCCACGTACTACAGCTCAAAGTACTCTTCTCCAACTAACATTCAACATCCTGTATTCCACCTTCCATCCTATCTCTACTTCAGACCTTATGTTTACCTCTGAAACTCTCTAAAGCAGGGTATTTCCAAAGAACCTGGATACCCTGTCACTACCTACAATGCACAAATTTAATCCTACATACCAACAGCCTTCCAGATTTTAATATAAATAAAAATTGGTATATACTCTTTTGAGTCTGGTATATTCCACTTAACATATTTGATATTAATCAATGCAGTATCAGTAGCCTATTCCTTACACAAATATATGTTTATCCACTCCCCATTGAGAGATATCTGAGTTGTTTTCATTTTTTTTGACGATTCTAACTAAAGCCACTAAGAACATATACAAATGAAGTTTTGTGTGAAAACAGTTTTTATTGAACTTGGGTAAATATCTGGAACTAAAACTGTTTGGCTATAAAGTGTATAGATAACTTTATATGAAACAGTCAAACTGTTTTCTAAAGTAGCTACAGAATTTGCATTTCACTAATCAGTAAATGAGAACCACAGCTGCTCTCCTTACTGACAGCACCTGACACTGCCTCCTTAAAAAGTGTACCTACTGGGGCCGGGGGTTTAGCTCAGTGGTGTAAGTACCTGCTGGCAAACTCAAGATTGTGAGTTCCATACCCGACTCACACACAAAAAAGTGTACCTATCCTAGTAGGTAGTATCTCAGTTTTGTTTGCTTTTCCTTACTACTAATAATGTTGAACATCTTTTTATGTGCTTATCTGCCATCTGTTCATTTTCTCTGGTGATCTAATTGAGACAGCTGCTTATTTTTGAGTTTTTAAAAAAGTTTTTAGAATTACTTATATATCCTGGATAAAAACTCTTTATGAGATATGCCATGAACAAATACTTCCTTCCTTTCATTCTTTTAATAGTGACTTCTGAAAAACAAGTTTGCAATTTTTTTGAAGTCTAACAATTTTTTTTCCTTTTAAGAGTCTGTTTTTCATATCATTTCTAAGAAATTTTGCTTAGCTCAAATTTTCTTCTAAAATTTTTTGTAGTTTTAAGTGTTACTTTTAGATCTCTAAGTCACTGAGTTTTCTGCAGAGTTTGAGGTAGCTCAAATTTTCTTCTAAAATTTTTTGTAGTTTTAAGTGTTACTTTTAGATCTCTAAGTCACTGAGTTTTCTGCAGAGTTTGAGGTATGTACAGTGGTTTTTTTTCCCCTGCTTACATACAGATCCAAACTGTTCCAGCACTTTGCAGGAAAAATTATCCTTTACCCACCAAATTGTCTTTGCATCTCTGTCAAAAATCAATTGACCAAGTATATAGGGGTCCATTTTTGGTATTTCTGTTCTGTTCCTTTAGAGGCTGGGATATAGGAGAAAGGTGATACAACACTGATTTTACTGTTGTGGATTTTCAAATCTTGCAATCAAGCAGTTTAGGAAGAAGTAAAAAGAATTAAGATGTGCTATGTACATGGACCAATTGCCTACAATGCATATGATCATTATGTACTGGGAACATAATAAGAAGAAAAAGAAAAAAAAAGGAACCAAGTATTTTGCGTCCTGCAACTTAATGTTTTAAACTTGCATGGCTTTTCCACTTCTATTGCCTTTGAATATGTATTTTAGAATCAGCTTGTTTGTTTCTATAAAAAAATCCCACAATTAGATTTGTGTTGAATCTATAGCTCAGTTTAAGGATAGTATCTTAACAATACTGTTACATTAGCAGTATCTTAAAAGCATTGAGTTTTCCATTCCATGAACACCGACACCTGTCTTCATTTAAGTACTTCATCAGTGTGAAAGTTTAAAGGGCAAGATAAAATAATTTTCTTTAGGATCCTTTCCTGATGACTCTGGCCAGAATTTATTTCTCTCTTACTCTCCACTTTACATAAATGTATATTGCTTTCCCCATAACTGTGTATTACTAGTTGTAAAGGAGTTTTGACTTCCTAACTTATATTCCTCATGAGTACAGGTTAATCTTACTGATACAATAAAAAAGCTGGAGGGTTATATTTACAATAACAAACACAAAATGTGTCTTTATTGGTTTTAAGAGTGAGGGTCAGAAACAAAACTCAAGGCCCAGAGAATTCAATTTCATGATGTTACGTCTTTGCGGAATATGTGTGTGGTTTTTAATTCCTGGTATAGACATCCTCTCCTGCCTAAGGCTGCAGTGGTAACTGATGTTTTTACCTTTGCATGTGCTTTTTCTCCCATTCATGTTCTACAGTGCTGCATGTTAAGGGTTGGTCTATGTTCCCCCAAAAGATAGAGATCCTAACCTCTGTTCCTTGTAAATTTGACTGTATTTGGAAACAGGATCTTTGCAAATGTAATCAACTTAAGATGAATTTATGGTGGAGTAAGGTGTATTATTTATCCAGTAGTAAGAGAAGAGACACAGAAACACAGAGGAGAAAGTTACGTGAGACACACAGATGAAAGGGAACTATGTCATTAGGGAGGCAAAGGAGAAGTTACACAGCTATAAGCCACAAAATGTCAAGGATTGCTGGTAATCACCAGAAGCTAGAAAAACATGGCCCCAGTGACACCTTGATTTTTGGCTTCTAGCTTTCCTCACTATCAAAAAAGAAATTTCTATAATATAAAGCCCAAGTTTGTGATACCCTTGTTTAAACAGCCTAGGAAACTAATATACTACCTGAGAGACTTAACAAATATGTAATATGATTACCTCTTTTAAAGTCTTGTAACAGAGAACCAAACCTGGTATACAAGTCTCTGTTCTAAATACTCATTCACAACTGATCTATTAGCTTTTTTCATGAGTTTTTCTGTTACTCCTCAACCTACAGATTGAGGTGCTCATTTCTACTTAAATATTTCCCGTATGGCCCAAATATGAGACTTACATACTGTGTAAAGTACTACAAATGTCAGCCTATGGCCATGGCCTTCTTACAAATGTTTCTTTGTGGCAGCGATCTTCTCCTTTGAGACCTTTTAAATTAGGTTGGGTGTGGTGGTGCATGCCTGTCATTCCAGCACTAGGGAGGCTGAAGGAGGACTGTTGCAAGTTCAAGGCCAGTCTGGGCTACATAGTGAGTTCAAAACCAGCCTGAAATAGTGAAATAGTGTCTCAAAAAAAAAAAAAAAAAAATTGGGGAACTTACACTACAGGTTTGTAGGCTAGGAAGATCACAATGGCACTGCAGATGGTGAGAAAGATGACTAAAGGAAGGTAGCACTATAGAGGACAGAGAAGAGCATAGTCAAAGGCAGATATCCACAAGCAGTCGGCAGGGAGGCAACACCAACACAAGACCACAGATCTGCAGTTCACAAAGAGACAATAAGAGACAGACACCTTAGGAAGAAAATCTGCACACACACAATTCATAAATGAGTCTTCAAAGCAGTGCTTCATGATTTTTCACATTTTTTGTGAGGGTTTGATCATAGACTCCTTAATCTAATAAAAATATAGTTTCTCCCTGGAAAATGGCATGAGATTTTACATTTAATTTTAGGACAGTGCCAGGCATGATAGTGCACTCCTGTAATCCCAGCACTTGGGAAGCTGAGGCAAGAGGACTGTCGTGTGTTGAAGGCCAGCCTGAAATACACAGTGAGACACTGTCTTAAAAAACAAAGCGAAAACAAAGCACTATCAACAAAAAACCCTGAATAATGTCAGGACAGTTTACAGATTGGAGACTCATCTAAGAATGCCAGGAAGATTAAACAATTCCTATTTAGAGATTGTGTACAGAAAAGGAAGATAATTTGAAAAATTTATCTTCATAGTATGTATGTGGGATGGGAGTAAGCTACAGACAGAAGAACTAAGGAGCAACAGACAAGGTTAGATATGGGGCTTCATATCACAGGTCTGGCACATTATGAATTTAGAGACATGATTGGATTTGTTAGAATGAGATTTGGGGAAGAATCAATTTGGGCAAGATGGTGGGATTTTGTGTTACACAATTTGATGCTATAGAATTATAAATTTACCCTCTTTTATTAATTTCCTTAAAGTCAAGGCTGATCATCTTACAATTGATCCTCATTTATAACTATAAAAATCTCAATGTAAAGTGAGCATGACTCATTAATTTTATGTTGTGGGTGTATTAGTCTCAACAGCAACACTGATGAAAGTCAACTAGTTGTCATGTGTTCATATTTTATACCAAATATGTCTATCTTTGTTTTAATTCTTTTTTGTGGTCAGTATTCCAGTTTTTCTCTCCCTTCTTCAACCAGAAAGTTTCTGAAAATTTTAATCTATAAATGAGTGCAAAATTAGTTCATGGTGTATCTTCCTTTCAAATAGTTTCGTGTGTACACATGGACATTGAGTTGGTAAGCACCTGTAGATAAAGGCTGATTTTTACATATCCCCTTTAAAAACATTCAGGTTCATAGACTTCTAAATTTCTTTGGCAGTATTAAGAATTGAACCCAGGAGTACTCTACCACTGAATAACATCCCCAGCTCTACACAGGGTCTTGCTGTTTCCCATGCTAGCTTTGAGCTTGAATCCACCTGCCTTAACCTTCCCAGGAGCTAGGATTACAAGTGTGCACCACCATGTCTGGCTAGATTTATGAATCTGTGGAAATCTTTACAGGTTCTTGTGGGTCTCAACTGTTACAATAATGTGAATTACTGAAGGCACAACTCAACTTTTAACAGCACTGTGATTCGACCAATGTAGAAGGCATGTATTTTTTCTTTGGGTTCTAAATCTAATTCGAGACATGTTTGGGAACTGAAAACAAAAGCAGACAGACCTCTCCCAGGTTTTAAAGATAAAGGAAAAGTAGGTGAAGCAAATGCTGTTATGTATTGCATTAACTGCGTGTTGCAACGGGGGCCACATTTCCCAAATACAACAAAAATTCAAAACCTGTGCATCACTAAAACCAAGACTGCTGCATGCTGTGCAGAGTACCCTGAATAAGGCTGAATCCTACAGGACCCTAAAATTTTCAAAAATGTTTCTCTTGCATTCATCCAGCCAGTACACCACCATTTCACAGTATATTAAAAAGAGCAGAATACCCATTTTCTGAGTACAATAAGCGCAAAGATGGAGAGTATGTATGGACAACGGGGACCCCAAAAGCAAACTATTGTAAAATATTAAACGGGGATCTCACTGAGCTCGTTACCCCAAATCGCCAACTGAAAATAGTTCAGACGAACAGCAAGGGCGGAGCAGCGCCCTTGGCTCGGCGCCACCACCCACGACTCGACTCTTCTCCTGCAGACCTGCGGGGAAGCCGCCCCGCGGACACGCAGGTCCTGCGCCCCCGCTCGACCCCCTCGCGCGGCCGGCCTACTTACTGCGTGTAGCGGGCTGGCGGGGTCGCGCGGGGAGATCCGCGCGGAAGCTGCGCGCGCACAGGGCCCTGCAGACCCTGACTTGCACGCCTGTGGAGCCCCCGCGCCGGCCCGCGCCTCTCGAGCCCTAGAGACACTTCCGGTGGCTCTCTAGGAATCCAGGAGGCCCGAGAGCTCTATGGTCAGCGAAGGGGCAGCTAGCCGGCCGGGGTGTGACTGTTCAGCTGAGCTGCAAAACTCGCGTTTTTTCTCCTGGGCAGCCCTGCACTTTATAGTGTTCTTTCCCCAGACTTCCCCAGTGTCCAGCATAGACAGCACGTTTCCAGCTAAGCATAGCTCATTATCTTGAAAATCCCCGGGGTCAGAGTGGGAGTGTTTGGGGCCAAAAGAGCCCAGGCGACTGAGAGCCAATTGTGTTGGTGGAAGGTGCACGTGCTGGGCCCAGAAGTCCTGGGCTGGCTGTTTGGGCCTGGAGAGAGGAGAGAGATCCAAAGCAAACCAGCTAAGCACAGAGGGGCAGAGAAAGGCAGTGGAAGTACAAATCCGTTGAAAGAGCTCCTGTGAGTGCAGTGTGGAGGCCAGCCAACCCTCAGCGCCCTGAAGGTGATAGAATTGTGGCCAGTGCGCAGAGACCAAGGTCCCGGGGGAAAAGAGAATGTGTCTGCGGGCTGCACAGTGAGTGTGAAGAATTCACACCGAAAACTCAAAGGCAGATGCTGAAGCAGGACATGAGCTAGGTTTTTTGTGCTTCTGGAAGAAACAGGTCCCAGAGTTTGAGGACCAGCAATTCAATGTCCCAGCGACCGAGGAAACAGAGGGAACCAGGAATTCCCGAAATACAGTTGATTGCCGAACCCTAGGCAAGCCTGCACCTCAGTGAAGACCCAGCAGGCCTGCAGACCTGCTTGCAACCAGCTTGCTCCTTCTGAGGCTTCAACCACATGTGTTCCCTCACTGGCGCCTTAAAAGGGTCCTACGGGCTCTGACCAACAAGGCTCAAGTCCTAATTGATTATTCAGCTGTGAATTCCTTACATGCATTCTGAGAGGGGATGAGATACTCCATAGTGTAGTCACATCTCCAGGCCCCACTTGAAACCGTTGCTGCAATGAGAAACCAGGCCTCCGTGTATGAGTGCCTATATGAGAGCGAAGTGGTGATCCCACAGATGGAGACCAAAACATTAACCAATAGGTACCTGCTGCGTTTCACGTGACCCTTGAGGTTTCTTGAGTAAAGGATTGCAAAAGGATGAAAATTAAAGAGACAAAAGCTGGGGTCAGGTGGAGCCCTTACTTACTTTCCAGATGGGAGGAAAGGAACTGACCCCCCATTGTAGGGTTATTTATTTATACATTTAGTAAAAACAGTGTCACTTGGTACCCTTTTGCCTAGCAATCCATTGCTTGTATTGTCTAGGGGCTTGGCGTTTTCTGGTTGAAGCAGCTTCTTCACATGGCTTGCCTCAAGCACACTTTGTTCTTGGGATGGTCATGCCCCAACCCTGCATGTGTGATCAATTTCCAGTTTCAAGGGCTCCCCACTGATATCCTGTAGTCCAGAAAAGCAAGCCTGGGGGCCTGCAAACCCCAAAACAAAAGAGCTTCTTAAGTACCACAATGTTTCTAAACAAGTTAAGAATATGTTCTTTGAACTATGGGTATAGCCAGCTAAGTAGCCAGCTAAGACTCCCCTAGATAGGCAATGGCTAGATTGGCTTTGGGCAATGTACTGGGTTTTCCAATGATAGTGACACACAGGTCTCCAAGACAATGGTCTTCTCATTCTTACAAAATCAGAATTAGCAGAAGCCTAGGCAAACAGTGCTCTCCATTGAAATGAGGGAAGGAGCTCACTATGCATATTTCTCAATTTTCCCAAAACGAATGGCTACTGGACAATGGCCACACTTTTATCCTAAACTAAAGTCTCAAACTCAGTGCTATGAGGCAACATTTGTACCTCTTTTTGATACCTAAGTCTCTGATACCAAGGTTAAGATGGCTTGATATTTGTCATTGAAGGCAGGTGATGGGCTAAGGGCCAAGTGGACTGCTAAAAAGAACAACTGAGTGGGTTGAAGCCATTTTTTAATTTAAGTGTAAGGCTTATTAACTAGGAATGTAACACTGGGTCCACTTTTCTACTGTCAGTTTATACTTTATTGTAGCAGTAGCCAGCTATACCTCTTAGTACCTGTCTTGAGGAATACAGGAAGCAATCTTATGTGTTTGTCCACTTGGTATTATGAACATCAAGATGTGTGCAAAAGTGGCAAAATGGGATTTTTACCCATAGTATGCTTCATTTTACTGGTCTTGCATATGTTTACTCAAGCATCACAGAAGGTCCTAGATCCGCAGTATACCAGGATTTGTTTTAAAACAGTTTTCTTTTGATTTTTCTGGTAGAAGTAGCCCAATTCAAGACAATGGTACATGAAAAAACAGATTAGTAAATTTTGGAGAAGGGCTTCAGATTAAGTTGATAGGAAAATTAGGGGTGATTACCATAATATGTCCTCTTATTTTTGGGATAGCTGACCATGTCCTCAAGTCTAGCGTAAGTAGACAAACTGGAACAGCACATAATTCATCCAAGCAGAGTGGTGAGAATAATGTAAATTCTAAATCTTGTTATCCCATTAACAGTATCCTCTGCCTCCCTTTTTTAGACAATTCCTCCCCTTTCACTCCCATGGGGTGCACTGCTTGTTTTGGGTCCCACTGCCTCCCTATATAGAGCAGCTCAATGGACCCTAGCTCCTGATCTACTCTGCCTGTGTTTCTCTCTGTTAGTATTTCGAGGCCCTCTATACTAGAGATTATAGCCAATCTTC